>CM065380.1:45067500-45310000 GCA_033060915.1 Euryodendron excelsum | reverse complement strand
ACTACCATTCAGATCTCCTTAGAACGAATTTCACGCCTTGAACTCTATCAAGACTCTTGATTTCTTCAATTGGGTTGAAGAAGATTGTTGCTAAGGTTTGTTTATAAGCCTTTTAGAAGGTGGAAAACACTTTTCTCTAACAGTTTTTAATGTGGCTGCTCAGATATAGGTCTTGGGAAGTGTGCTAGGCTTTAAATAGGACAAAAAAACCCTAGCGGCGCAATTCCGAAGGTTCAAGATTTCCCACAACTCGCTCCCGCAAGATCCATCTTGCTCCCGCGAGGTCCAGCGAACATCCCGCAAGCTCAATATCGGATTTTGCATGCTTACTGTTTTTCCTAGTGACATCCTGCGAGAATCCCGCAAAGTCCATAACTTTTTGCTCAGATGTCGGATTGATGAGATTCAAAATTCTTTGGAAAGAAGACTCGAAAATCTACAACTTTTCCTCTAATCAGCCTTTTCGAATTCGAATCGCATCATGGTTAAAAATCAGCTACAAGAGAACTCATGTACACCAACACACTATTTTTACCCTTGAGTTCTCTCGAACTCCATCGACATATTTCGAAGTCCTCTACAAAAGTAAAAAAGTATCGTACAAGTTTCTCTTAGCCTGAACTTGCACGAATAAACATGAAATCTCTTCTGAATGCTTGTGATTGATAACTCAAGACCCCAAAAGACATCAAACAAGACGTCTCACGAAATTTAGCCAATTACATAAACTAACAACTTGAAATACAAAATCTTCACCTATTGATTAATTATTATATTTTAAACTTTTTTTGCATGTATTTCTAAGTTTAAGTTTCAAAAATATTAGAATACAAGACTAAATTTCTATATCAAAATAAAATTAACTTTTAATTAGCTTCAGCTAAATATGAAATAAATAAATAAATAAATAAATTATTTCATAGACAAAAAGGTAGAATTTACAATCCAGTACACAAAAATTTTGATTGTTTTACTGGGTTAGGGCCTGGATGAGAGTTTCAAATTGTGATTAGTGTCGGTAGAATACGCCTTTACTGAGAAATTATACATATATATGTCCCCTCTCTGCTTGTGTGAATCCTATACATACAAAAATCTTAGTGCAAAATGCCTATAGACGTTGCAAAACTTCAACAGCGAGATTCTGAAACTGAATCAAAGACGAACACAAAAGTGCATTTAACCCAAAGCATTTGGTTCGGAGGTTCTTGTGGTAATATTCAAAAAAATAAAAAGGCAAATTATATTAGCAGTCCTTGTACTTATGGCCAAATCTCGATTTGGTGCTTATAATTTCAATTGTAACAAAAAAAAATTTTAATTTAAAAATAAATGTCTAAGTAGGTCCAAAAAAAAATGGACATTAGTCAAATGGACGAAAAGCATTCATGTGTGCGGCACGTGACCGCCTTTTAGGGACATAATCCTAAAAGTACCGTATTTTGCTCTCTCTTCACTGTATTCGCTGACGGTTCCACCCCTACGATCCAGCCCCTATGTTGAAGTATGGAAAATTGTTGCTACAGTCAATTATGGAAACCGTTCACAGAACTCTCTGTTTTGCCTTTTACGGCAATCAAAAGTGGCATCTGGTGGCCGGTGTTGGTGATTCACAGGGTTAAGCTGCATGGTAAAGTATTCATTTTTCAAAGAGTCGCCTAAACTACTTTACATCATTTAAGAACTTTTTTCATCAAATTACTGCATAGTGCATAACTATGAACTGTGTTCCAAGAAAACCAAATATGTGCATGTGGAGGCAAATTAAGAGAGAGAAAACTGATTTTACAGTAAACACCACTAATTTTTTTTTATTGGTGATCAACTCGGGGTGATATGTCTAGTCGGTGGGATGGCAAGCCCCATTGTCAAGATAATGATATATATGTGCATATATATTTTTTAGTCAGCACCATAGTTTTCAGAATGAGAAACGAAAGTGAAAAACGTTAACGGAAGTGAAAACGAGAAGCAAATTAAAAAAATATAAGAGAATACAGGAAGCAAAAAACTATTGAAAAATTTATAAAAATCTTATAAGGAAAATTTTGCAAAACTCAAAGAAGAGTTTAAAGAAACTTAATAAAAACTTTTAAAAAATCTAATGGAGACTTTTGAAAAATTTAGTACAAACTTATATGAATAATTTTATAGATATCTAATTAGAACTTAAGCAAAAAAATATATAAAACTAATATTTAAAGTTCTTAAAGCATTTTTTCTAAATTTTTAAAATATTTTTGTTAAGTATCCCAAGTTTCTTAAACATTTCATAAGAATTTTTGACACGTTTGTTATAAGTTTTCGAAATGTTTTTTAAGAATTTCCATAACATTTTTTCAAAATACCACTAGCAGAAGCACGTTTATGAAAAAACATATTTTCACTCCAAATAAGTTTTTCAACAACTACGTTAAGCCCTTTCTAAATAAAGAATAAATAAAGAAGTGCCGCACTCAAAGTGAAGGAATAGTGTGAGGAATTTGTTTTTTAGGAACTGCGACCACATCATCAGTGAAATTCCCACTCTTTGCTCCACTTTTCTCTCTCTCTGACCCCAACAGCCGCATTACCCATCAGAACCCACATATTTACCACCAAATGTATCTGTAACAGAGCCTCTCCATGCCCTCTTCATGCCTTCGCCATCTGTGGTGATTGCTTTGCCACCGACGCAATGATTGTACCTCATCTTCATCGCCAAACCTTTCAATCTGGGGTGAAATTCTATTCCCACGCCGGTCAAGATAGTTTGCCGTGAGAAGGAAAGGGGGAGAGAGAGGGACGGTTCGGCGTGGCGCAATAAAGGTTGAGGAAACTTTTAAAGAAGACGAGAGAGGCGGGGGACACGGATGCTTTTACCCTTATGCTCTTGAATAGTTGGCACGTGCTGCACACATAGATAGTTTTTGTGACTACGTTCATTTTTTGTTGGACTTATTAGATATTAATTTCAAAATTAAATGCTAGTTTTGTTATAATTGAAATTACAAAAACTAAATCAGAGTTCGGCCAAAATTATAAAGAATGTCGGTGTAATTTACTAAAGAAAAAAAAAAAAGAAAGAGAGAAGAAGAAATGATATTGTGACCAATTGACAAGAACACTCAGTACACATCAGTTGGACAAAAGGATCACTTTCGGAAAGAAAATAGTAGACGTTGACAAAAAGGCGAGTGTTGTGACCATTCATTTGAAAAGTCAGTATAAGGTCTACACTAGCGGCAGCTTCAGAAATTTTTATTGGTGAAGTCATGTAAAAACTTAAATAGTAATTTTATAATTAGAAATAAATAATAGAAATAAGTCTGAATATAAAAAATTAAGTGATTTTGTGATGGCCCTTTTAATACCTTTACTAAAAAAATTTTTAAAAAAAAACTACGATTAGAAGCACCTTACAAAAGATTTCTAAATCAGAATAAGTACATATATACTAAAAGCACAATAAATCAATGGCTAACTCTAAAAACTCAAATCAATGGATTCTATCAAAAACAAAACTCAATCCAATGGATAATAATTAATACTAATGTTTGACAAGTTACAATTTACACTCTAGGTATAGTGTATATGTCGAACCTCGCACATAAGAAAAAGAAAAAAAATTGAAATTTGGAATCAAAATATATCATATGCAGAGTGATGCTTTAACCTCTCTTTCCTCCACTGACTATCAATAAATTAATATCACTACGATCTTATCTTTTAATCTGGAAAACTAAAAATTTACTTTTTTTTCTATAAAAAGGTATTAAGAATAAGTAATACAAATTTTTTTTATGATAAAATGAGAAATCTGTCAAACCACTTGATATTATATATTTGAATACATAAACAAAGGGAGAATAGAGGTCAAAGCTGGTGAAGCACTCAGTGTAAGTGTGGGCCTAATAGGAGCCAAGCCCAAAACAAAACAGCATCGTCCCAAAAGAAGTTAGCAGGAGAGCCGACCTAAGTGGTCCAAGCCCATGCCAACCTAAGCTAGCTCCAAGCGGGCTGGCCCAAATATTATGATCCTAAAGCCATAAGGATTGAAGGGTCTAGAGAATACAAATCCCTTTCCTAAATGGATTAGGACAAGTAAAAGATAAGTCCAATACATGATAAACCGCCCCAAGAACTGGGACTCCTAGAAGGAGATGGATTACTATTCTCAAAGGGAGTATGACATTCCGAATACTATAAATACACCATACCACCAAAGTGCAAGGTACGTTCACTCGGGCTAGTGCATAAGAATTTTTATTCGCTTCATTGTGATTAAGTTTGCTAATTTAATCATCGGAGTGCCATTGACCCAAAGAGAGTTAACGCATTCTCACTGTTTTTTTTTCTTACAGATTGTTGGTGCTCGTTAATTTGATTCGCACAGTCAACCAGGCTTTCTCGAAAAATTCTACTTACAATTGGTGCTGTTTGTGGGAAGGTCTAAGCTACGATGAGTACCAGCTTTATTAGAGGAGGAATTCAGCCCACCAATAGGGAGCTTGAAGATAGCCAAGATACTCCCAGCCACGATGCCACTTATCGATCTGATCACCAACATAGTTCAGCACAAAGGCGAGTAGGCCAACAAATAAGATCAGAAATACAAATCCCAAATAATAACCGTCGAAGGAACTGCCATAGAGACTTGAACCCCTCACCATCCAGTGGACGTCTACCAAGGAATAGTACACCCCGAGTCGCTAAACAGGAGCTTTGTCGACGAGATGAAGAGATTGCTCATCTCTAATATTAAGTCGAAGCCATGAGGTAGGCAATTGCCAAAAGGGATGGACAAGTCCGTGGCACATTGTCAGATTAGCGTGGAATAAGATGGACAAATTCCAGAAGCATGAGTACCCCTCGCACACATCTGGTTGCAAGCCATGTCTCCAGCATTGGGCGTTTCATAGATAGAGAGGAAGATCAACAGCGTGGGAGGAGGCAGGCTTTGCCCGTAAGAAATCTAGCAAGAGCCGAACCAGAACATCAGGATTGGGAACGCTGGCTGAACGACCAGTTAAATAATAGGGATAAACATCGTAAAGGATGGACGGCCCATGATATAGCCAGAAGAGCTCTTGATCAGATTGCCTCCACACCCTTCATGGAATAAATAAAGTCTTGCCAAGCTCTAAGAAAGTTTACACCACCAAAGTTGACACCATATGATGGGAAGTCGGATCCTGTCAGTCACGTTCAGCACTACAAATAGATGATGGTACTATGGAGTGGGAATGAATCCCTTATGTGTCGATTTTTTCCGTCTAGCCTTGGAGAGGTAGCTTTACGATAGTTTGACAAGTCACCATCTAGATCAATAGTAGGCTAGAGATAACTCGCCAAACTATTCATCGCTTGCTTCATTGCAAACAACAAGTAGCCAAAAGAGGTAGACTACTTGCTGACTTTATAGAAGAAAGATGAGGAGGGATTACAAACATACGCAAGGCGTTACTGGGAGGCTGGGAGGCTTACAATGAAATTAAGGAATGCAACGAGCTGTTGGCCATTGTACAATTTAAGATTACCTAGCCATGGAGCATCAATTAAGGCAATCCCTAATGAAGAAACTAACAACTGGAGTACAGGACTTAATATTGAGAATTGAGTAATACGCCAAGGTTGAGGAAGATGTTGTAAAGCCGAACCAAGAGAAGGTCAGTACAAAATCAGACAAGAAAGATGGAAGGGAAAGCAAGAAGCCCCGACTTGAAAAAACAACAACCGGGGTAGAAGAACAAATTGTGGGGTCAACACGATCTTCAAAGACCCGATCTACAAAATCCTGCTCCAAATTTGGGACAAGCCATTTTTCAAGTGACCACCAAAATTGACAAGAGACCCCACAACTTAGGATCAGAGGAAATTCTGTTCTTACCACAGAGAGAAGGGGCACCAAACGGAGCACTGCAAACATCTTAAGAACCACTTGGAAGAACTAGCAAAAGCTGGCCACCTAGACCAGTATATTGACCATGAGAAAACTAAAAGGGAAGCAGAGTAGAACAAATAGGATGGTGCCCAACAAAAGGAAGCCCAGACAGAGTCACCCTAGGTAATCACAGTATTACATGGATCTATAGGGTTGGCAGAGGCAGATCCTCACAAGTATCGGGTAGAAATCCAAAAAGCAACGCACTTGAGGCAAATAATGCAGATTAAGCCTCCAGTCAAGATCGGTAGTAATACAGAGGTTATAACCTTCACCGATGATGATTTGGTAGGAGTTCAAATGCCCCATAATGATGCACTGGTGGTAACGCTATGACTGGGAGAATGTGATGTCAGGGGAATTCTCATTGATCAAGGGAGTTCGTCAAAGGTCATGTACTATGACCTCTTGAAAAAGTTAGATTTAAAGAGTTCCGACCTACAGCCGTCCATCAACCCTTTTATCGGCTTCAGTTTAGACCTAGTCTGGCCACTAGGATAGGTAACAATTCTGGTAACTGCAGGTGGAATCACACTTCAAACGGAATTCTTAGTGGTTAATGTGCCTTCCCCCTACAATGCAATCATAGGTCGGACGTGATTACACCTTACGAAGTGTATACTATCCACCTATCACCAATTGATATGCTTCCTAACCCCTAAAGGAATTAGAAAAATTCAAGGAGATCAGGTGGCAGCCAAATAATGTTTCTAACTGCTTGTGCTACTAAAATAAAGGCTGGCAAGGTCTAGATGATGAAACTCTATGAAGACACGCCCACTCTAGAGGATGTTGGGTAGACACCAGAGAAGAAGGCCATTAAAGACCTCAAGAAAGTTAAAATAGATAGGCATGACAAGGATAAATATTTTGTAATCGGCATAACCCTATCCAAGATTGAAGAAAATCAATTGATCGAATTATTGACTTAGTATATCGAGATTTTAGCTTGGACCCCTTATAACATGCCAGTAATTAATCCAAAAATCGCTTGCCATAAACTTAATGTCGAACCATAAAGCTGGCATGTGGTTTAGAAAGGAAGAAGGGTAGCTACACAGCACGTGGATACAGTGATTAAAAGGTAGAAAGGCTTTTTGAAGCAGGGGCAATTAGAGAAGTCTTCTACTTACACTGGCTATCTAACACGGTGCTAGAAAAAAAAAATGACAAGTGGAGAGTATGCATGGACTTCACTGACTTGAATAAGGCATGCCCCAAGGACCCTTTCCCTCTACCAAAGATTGATTAGCTTGTGGATGCAACAGTGAGGTATGAGAGAATGAGCTTCCTAAATGCCTATCATGGGTACCACTAGATACCACTCTATGAGGATGATCAAGAAAAGACTGCCTTTATCACCCCAAGAGAAATTTTTGCTACAAAGTCATGTCGCTTGGCCTGAAGAACGCTAGGGCATCCTATCAAAGATTGGTCATAAAGATTTTCAAGCAGTACATCAACAGCTCGGTAGAATTTTATATTGATGACATGGTGGTGAAAAGCAAGGTTGGCAAGCTCCACCTAAACAACTTGAAAGAATGTTTTGACATCCTGAAGAAATATAAGATGAGGCTTAATGCCTCTTAATGTGTATTCATGGTAAGTTTAGGAAAGTTCTTAGGATTCTTGGTTACTGTGGGGGAATATTCCACGGTCCAACCCAACGGATGAAGCCCAATATATGCGGATTAAAGTCTGGGCTACGTGGCGGCCCAGAATCAGAGTTAAGAAACGGGCCGACCCTGACCGCCGACCTGCTCCTTGCTATGACCCAAACCGCTGAAAACGAGCCCAAACAGCTAGCGGTCTTCAAGCATTAAATGCAGAGTTAACCCGTATTAAATGCGTGGGTGGCTGCCCACGCAACGTCGACGTGCATGTCCGGTCAGCTGGAATTCCCAGCAGCGATGCGCCAGACCTTGTAAGTGGTCAGGCGGTGTCAATGGTAGAGCCTACCCTGCAGGCCATGAGTGTCTGCTTGTAGGACAAAGCTGAGCACACTATAAGTACCTAAGGTGTTAAGGGCCAGGTATGGACAATGAACTCAGAACATTCACCACTCTCATTGATTCTCATTACTATTAAGCTTGCTAACTTGATCTTCGGAGTGTGCTCGGCCCTTCAAGGGTCGACCCATTCTAACCATCCTCTTTTGCAGGGAGTTTGGATTCATTCATTTGGGCCTGAGCGTTCGGCCCAGCCTTCCCGAAAAATCCCACCTACAATTGGTGCTGTCTGTGGGAAGGCTTAGAAAAATCATAAGTCTAAACAACCAGAGATATAGGAGAGAGAACCACGACAGGAGAGGTGTCGGAGCCTCCTCCAGTAAAGATCAGACCGATTCGGCGCACTGCCAATCTACACTAGTAGATCGGCAGAGAAGGAGAACATTAAGGTTGGAGATACGAACGCCTACTGAAAGCCACCAAGAAACACCGGATGAAATGCGGAGGGATATGGGCTATGTCAGGGACAGAAACTTTCGTAGAAACCACCCTCAGAACCTTGCCCCGTCACCCTCCAGTGGGCGGATCCCGAGTGAGGATACACTCTGTGCAGCGGAGAGGGAAATTCGGCGGCGCAGAGAAGAGATAGCCTACCTCACCTCCCAAGTTCGAGTCATGAGGGAGGCATTCTCTGGAAGAAATGGGTGCGGGAGAAAAAGGTCCCCCGATCAGGAGCAGGTTACTGACAACAGGAACGATCCAACGCTGCGGGTAAGAGGGAGTTACACCCCTAGTACCGGGCGTCGCGACAACAGGCGCGCAGATCGGCGGAGGGGAAGGAGCAAAACCCCGCTAAATAATGAACCTACTGAAGGAGATCGGCGGAGAGAGGACTGGGAGAAATGGTATGACGAAAAATAGGAGGATATGAAGCAGCAAACTAAGGAGCGCACGGCCCATGACCTGATGAAGAAGGCCTTGGATCAAATTGCGTCTTCGCCATTCACAAAGGAGATCGAGTCCCACCCAATTCCTCGAAAGTTCACCCCACCAAAGTTCACCCTGTATGACGGAAGGACCGACCCGATTAACCATGTTCGGCATTATAAACAGCTTATGATAGTGTGGTGCAGTGACTAGATGCTGATGTGTAGAATCTTCCCCTCCAGCCTAGGAAGTGTGGCTTTAAGGTGGTTTGATAAATTGCCACTTAAGTCCGTTTCTAGCTGGAGGCAACTTGCCAAGCTGTTTACAGCTCGTTTCATAGCAAACAGTTTACAGCCGAAGGAGGTTGATTTCCTGCTGACATTGCGAAAAGAGGAAGGAGAAGGATTGCGAGCATACGCTTGACGGTACTGGGAGGCTTACAACGAAATTGACGAGTGCAGCGAGCAATTGGCTGTGACCCAGTTCAAGATTGGCCTTCCCAGGGAGCACCGTTTGCGACAATCCTTGATGAAAAAATCAGCCCTCACCATATAGGAACTAATGCTGAGGATCGAGCGCTATGCGCAGTTGGATGAAGACACGCCCCAGCCAGCATCGGCCAAGGTCGGTGTTGTTGCAGAGAAAGCAAATAAAAAGGAAACCAAGTAACCCCGATCAGAAGATGGCAACAGGGGAAAAAGGATAACAAAGGGGGTCTATATAGTCTTTAAAGACCCCATCTATAAGATATTGCCCCAGATCCGTGACAAGCCCTTTTTCAAGTGGCCACCAAAGTTAGGAGACCCTGCAACCCGAAACCAGAAGAGGTTCTGTTCCTACCACCGCGAGAAGGGCCATAAAACGGAGCAATGTCGGCATCTCAAAACCCATTTGGAAGATTTGGCCAAGGCTGGCCATCTCAACCAGTTTATTGATCGGGAAAAGACGAACAAGGAGGCCAAGCGACCTCGAGTGGAGGACGCGGCCTAGAAAGAGACAGAGGTAAGGCCGGTCCGGGTAATCAATATGTTACACGGTTCGGCTGAATCAGGAACCGTCGACCCACATAGATATCGGGGCGAGATGCAAAAGGCTGTATACTTGAGGGAAGTAATGCAGATACAACCACCCAGTAAGAAAACCAAGATCAGCAGCAGCCATACGCCCATTGCCTTCACTGATGAAGATCTCGTCGGAGTGCAGACTCCCTATAATGACACCTTGGTGGTCACGTTAAGAATGGCGAACTGTGACGTTAAAAGATTGCTCATTGACCAAGGGAGTTCATCCGAAGTTATGTACTACAGCCTGTTCAAGAAACTAGAACTTAAGGAGTCCGACCTCCAGCCATCACTCAACCCATTGGTCGGATTCAGCTTGGATCCTGTTTGGCCCATGGGGAAGGTAACGATTCTGGTGACAGTCGGAAGAATCACATTGCAAACTGAATTCCTGGTGGTTAACGTACCCTCCCCCTGCAATGCCATTATGGGACGAACCTGGTTGCACCTCATGAAGGCCGTTCTTTCTTCCTACCATCAATTACTTCGATTTCCGACCTCTGTTGGAGTTAGGGAAATTAGGGGAGACCAAGTAGCTGCCAAACAATGTTTTCTAACAGCATGTGCGACAAAGACAAAGCCTGAGAAAGTGCAGATGATGGAGCTGTATAAAGACACCCCTACTATCGATGATGTGGGACAGACACCTGAGAACAAAGCTGTGGAGGACCTGAAGAAGATATACATTGATCAAAATGGAGACAAATACTTCGTCATTGACTTTTCTTTGTCCAAACAAGAGGAAAAATCCCTGATTGAGTTGTTGACAAACTTCCTGGAAGTGTTCGCCTGGACCCTTATGACATGCCTGGGATCGGCGCCGATGTCGCTTGTCATTGACTGAATGTTAACCCAAGTTGTCGACCTGTTGTCCAGAAGGGAAGAAGAGCGGCTACCCAGCATGTGGATGCTGTCTTGGAGGAAACAAAGAAGCTTTTGGAAGCTGGGACAATTCGAGAGGTCAACTACCCAAGCTGGTTATCAAATACAGTGATCGTAAAAAAGAAGGACGGCAAGTGGAGGGTCTGTGTGGACTTCACTGATCTCAATAGGGCATGCCCCAAGGATCCATTCCCCCTCCCCAAAATTGACCAGCTTGTGGATGCAACCACCGGCTTCGGGAGGATGAGTTTTTTGGATGCTTACCGAGGATACCTCTAGATCCCGCTCCACCCCAACGACTAAGAAAAAACAGCCTTCATCACTCCAAGGCGTATCTACTGCTATAGGGTTATGCCCTTTGGTCTGAAGAATCCCGGAGCCACGTATCAGCGATTGGTCACAAAGATGTTCAAGACGCAGCTCAGCAGAACTGTTGAGATCTACATCGATGACATGGTGGTAAAAAGCAAACTGAGCGACACCCACTTGGCAGATCTAAAAACGGTACTCTGCATCTTGAAGGAGTACAAAATGAGGCTAAATGCTTCAAAATGCGTCTTCGGTGTCAGCTCGGGCAAATTTCTGGGGTTCTTCGTCACGCATCAAGGCATTGAAGTAGATCCATGGCAAATCAGTGCGATCCATAGCATCCATGCCCCGAAAAATGCCAAAGAAGTACAGAAACCAACTGGAATGGCCGCAACACTCAACAGGTTCATCAGCCGCTCGTCGGATAGGTGCCGACCATTCTTCCAGCTCCTTAAAAAATAAGAACGGTTCGAATGGACCCCAGAATATGACTCGGCCCTTGCCGATCTGAAGAAATATTTGACCCAACCACCCTTGCTCTCCACTCCCCTTCAGTACGAGGAACTCTTCCTCTACCTCGTAGTATCAGACCATGCGGTCAGCGCCGTCCTACTCAGACAAGAAAACCGGCAATAGCTGCCAGTCTACTATGTCAGCAAAACTCTCCTTGGAGCAGAGAGCAGGTACCTACCCCTTGAAAAGTTGGCACTGGCATTGGTCGTAGCATCCCGTAAATTGGTGCATTACTTCAGAACTCACACCATCAATGTCCTCATTAGCCACCAGCTCAAACCTCTTCTAAGGAAGGCTAACTTCTCTGGAAGATTGGCAAAATGGGTCGTGGAATTAGGGGAATTTGATATCAAGTTTCAACCCAGCTCAGCAGTAAAAAGGCAGGTTCTTGCAGATTTTGTTGCCGAATTCTCCGTTGAGCTGCCACCAGAAATAGAACAAACCCCAGCAACTGCCCAACCACACAACGAATTCCCCCTAGATCTTTGGGAAACAACTGATCATTGGCAACTCTACGTGGACGGAGCTTCCAATGACCGGGGGGCAGGATCAGGCATTGTACTCATCACACCAGACGGGCTAACCATCAAACAAGCCATCAAGCTCGAATTCACTGCCTCCAACAATGAATCTGAATACGAGGCCTTGCTCACCGAAATACGTCGAGCCATTGAACTTCAGATTCCTGAGATCGTCATCTATTCAGACTCTCTGCTTGTGGTAAACCAAATTACAGGAGAATACGCAGCAAAGAACGATAGAATGATGCAGTACCTAGCAAAAGCCAAGGAACTGCTCGGTAAATTCAAAAGCTACAAGCTTCGACAAATCAGCCGAGATAACAACTCACATATGGACGCTTTGGCAACCGTGGCGACGGCTCTGAAGTCTGGATAAAAAAGGACGATCAATGTGGAAACCCTTGCCAAACCCAGCATCTTTCAGGAGGAAGAGGAAGCTCTAACACCAGACGGGCTAACCATCAAACAAGCCATCAAGCTCAAATTCACTGCCTCCAACAATGAATCTGAATACGAGGCCTTGCTCACCGGAATATGTCGAGCCATTGAACTTCAGATTCCTGAGATCGTCATCTATTCAGACTCTCTGCTTGTGGTAAACCAAATTACAGGAGAATACGCAGCAAAGAACGATAGAATGATGCAGTACCTAGCAAAAGCCAAGGAACTGCTCGGCAAATTCAAAAGCTACAAGCTTCGACAAATCAGGCGAGACAACAACTCACATACGGACGCTTTGGCAACCTTGGCCACGGCTCTGAAGTCTGGATCAAAAAGGACGATCAATGTGGAAACCCTTGCCAAACCCAGCATCTTTCAGGAGGAAGAGGAAGCTCTAACAGCAGAACAACTGGGACCATCATGGACGGACCCAATCATCTCTTACCTCGACAAAGACGAACTACCAGAAGATAAGGCTGAAGCTCAGAGAATCAAACATATATCTCTGAGATATTGGTTGTCACCAAGTAAGGAGCTCTACAGGCATTCCTTTACAGGCCCATATTTGCACTGCGTCCATCCGGACCAAGTACAGGGCGTCTTGTTTGAAATCCACAAGGGGATATGTGAAAGCCATGTCGGCGGAAGATCAATAGCACACCGAGCCATTTCACAGGGATACTGGTGGCCTTACATGCAGAAAGATGCAGCCTGGTACGTCCTAAAATGTGACAAGTGTCAGAGGTTTTCCCCCATCATCCACCAACAAGCCGAAGATCTTACAACCATCACCAGTCCGTGGCCTTTTGCCCAATGGGGACTGGACATTATCGGACCTGTGCCCCGAGCTTCGGACAACAAAAGGTTCCTCATCGCAGTGACTGACTACTTTACCAAATGGGTAGAAGCAGAGCCTTTGTCAACCATTAGGGAGATCGATGCCAAAAGGTTCGTGTGGAATAGCATAGTCACGAGATTCGGGTTGCCCCGTGCCATTGTTTCAGATAACGGCACTCAGTTCGATGGCAATATGTTCAGATCATTTTGCAAAGGATTGGGGATCAGAAACTATTACTCAACGTCGGCCAACCCCCAATGCAACGGGCAAGCCGAGATTTCAAACAAAACCATGCTTAACGGAGTCAAAAAACGACTGGAGAAAGCCAAAGGGAAGTGGACGGAGGAGCTACCCAATGTTCTGTGGTCCTATAGAACAACCCCAAAGAGGTCTACCGGTGAAACCCCGTTCTCCTTGGCATACGAGGTGGAAACAGTCATCCCTTTGGAGGTTGGACTACCAACTATAAGGTCGGCAGCTTTTAACTCGGGTCTCAACGACCAGGCGATTGCAAAAGACCTTGATCTTGTCAAAGAAAGAAGGGAGGCCGCCTTAATCAAGCTCGCGAAATACCAGCGACAGCTAAGACGCTTCTACAACAAACGGGTCCGCCCGAGAAACTTTGCTCCTAGCGACCTTGTCTTACGAAAAGTGTTGGGAGCGACTAGGAACGCGGCAGATGGCAAGCTCGGCCCAAACTGGAAAGGCCCTTATAGAGTGACGTCTCAGGTCGGCATCGGCGCATACAAGTTAGAGACCATTGAAGAAGGAAGACAATTGTCGTGACCTTGGAATCCAAGCAACTTGAAGAAATTTTGCCAGTAGTGCAAAGCTTCGTGCAATGTAACAGTTCATCAAGTTTAAAGCTTTTTTGAAGAATTAATGAAAATGAATCTGTTCAAACAAACATACTCTGAACACTCTGTGAACTCACAAAAACCAAGTGTAAAAACTTGGTCCTGTCCAAGTTGGACAGGTCATCCAAAGAAGGCCAAAACAAAAATCAAGTGTAAAAACTTGGTCCTATCCAAGTTGGACAGGTCGGCCAAAGAAGGCCAAAACAAAAATCAAGTGTAAAAACTTGGTCCTGTCCAAGTTGGACAGGTCGGCCAAAGAAGGCCAAAACAAAAACCAAGTATAAAAACTTGGTCCTATCCAAGTTGGACAGGTTGGCCAATGAGGTCCACAACAAAAACCAAGGCAGATTCAGTAATAAACGTCAAGATAAGAGACAAAATGAACTTTTTCATTAAAAGCATTGATGGTTACAAAAATAGCCCAAAGAAACATTTATGCCGATTGCTCCCCCGACTGCGAAGTTGCCTTCGGCAAACCACCAACAATCCCTTCCATGTCCTTAGGCGGTTCGACAGCAGCCTTCACTTTTTCAGCCCTCTCCTTCTCAGCAGCAGCTTTTTCAGCCGCGGCTTTTAAGTTAAGCTCTCGTTTGTACTAGACATTAGCAAGCACTTTCTTCTGGCAAACGACGCCGTCTTCAGTGGTGTCAAAGAAGTCCAAACAAAGACCCCAAACGTCAGAGGCCTTATCTACTTCTGCAACGACAAGGGCACCATTCCAACCCTATCGGAATATGAAGCGACTAAGGTCCATCATCTCTTGGGCCAATCGATTGGCCCCCCTTTCTTCACCCCTCTTCAGTGCGGCCTCTTCCTCCACCCTCAGCTTGGCCACTTCGGTGTTAAGAGCCTCGACCTCTACATTGGCCTTATGCAAATCTACGGACTGCACATTGAACTTATTTTCAAGATCGGTCAGTTCCTTGTCTCTCCTCTCAAAATTGGCCTTCATCAACAGAAGCTCGGCGGAAGTCTGTTCGGCCTGCTTCTTGAAGGTAATCCGGTCCTTATTGGCACCGATCTATTCCTCCTTTAGTCGGCTATGCTCTTCAATAAGTTCTTGGTGCACCTCGGCGAGCTTCTGGAAGCGGGTTATCGCTTCCAAGGAATTCAGCAGCCCTAAAACAAGAGAAAGTCGTGTTAAAACAATTGATCAGAAAAGCCCTTGAAACAGAAAAGATCGAATGACGGCTTACCAGTAGTGAATCATGGAAGGCTCCCATAAAAACGGCCGCATCACTGGCCTCGCCCAACTTAGCCATATCTTTTTTCTGGAGAACGCTTTTCATGACGCCGAAGGCTACCTCGGCCTGCTCGATCATCGAATCAGTTGTCGAGAGATGTCGGCCTAGAATATCAGGCGTAATGGTCATAGTTTCGCCGACCTTATCCACTATGCCTTTTCCTTTCTGCTTTTTGGGCGTTGGAGTCGGTGGGGTATCCTCGGGCCTCCTTTTCTTCTGTTGCCGAGTCTCTAGCCTCTGTTGCACGGGAGGGGCTTCCTCCACAGGAGTTATCACCAGCTCGGTTGGAGGAGTTTCGGTGGAAGTGGTGGCGGCCGACCTCAGCGGCTGGCTGGCAGCGGCAAACATTCTCTCCCTCAGACTCATGCTGACCTCTGTGTTGAGGGATGGAGTAGAATCCTGTGTTCTCGCTGGAATCTTAACTCGGCGGTCGGGAGCACTGTATGGCGATGAACTTGATGCCGAGCTGTGGGACTTGGATTGTGCTTCGTGTCGTTCTTCACCAACTGGCTCCGATGGAGGAGCAATCGCGGCTGTCACACCCGTAGGACTGCGCGCCCTTTCGATCGCGATGCCGATAGGGATCTCCTCGAAATCTCCCTCGGCACCTTCCTTCGCCAACCTCGCGAGGGTACTCTGGGGAACACTCGTCTCGGCAGTAAAGGTTGAATATCGTAGCGGGTAGTAGAGCAAAATGTGTACAGCCCGAGTGACATATTTTAGTCGACCCTCGCCGACATAGTTTAGAACCTTGTTGAGGTCGTCAGAATTGACTAACCAGTCGCGTGCTTTCAACCGCTTCCCCGTGTCTACAAAAATGCGAGAGTCAGATTTGATGCACATCAAAATTTAAAATGGTGCACAGAATGAAAGATCGGCATCAAACCTAGTTCAACGGGCTCTCTAGGGCATCGAATCGCCTGTCTATCCTTCTCAGGAATGTTGCCGAACTCCCATGGACCGGTTACCCAAACCCTAACGTCATCGACGCCCTTCCCTGAGGAAGGCAGACACTTCACTAACTCTAAGGACTTCTTTACGGCCCGGAGGTAGACTTTGTAACTACCTCCGACTTTACAAAGAGTGTAGCAGTAGTCCAGTTCGGCGAGGCCCAGGTCCATACCCAGGCGCCGATTTATTTCAAGCATGCCGAAAAAGATCCTATACACGTTTGATGCTAACTGGGAGGGTGATACTTTATTTTTTACTATGAACTTATGAAGAAGAGGGTTTAGGGGAAACCTAAGTCCCCCCTCTATGATGGCAATGACTGGGAATGACACCCCCTTTTTGGTTTCGCCCATACGGTAGTCATTGGGATCGATCAGCTCTAAGTCGATCTCGTCTAGGATGTCAAACCTTGCCTTGAACGAAGCAAGGGCCGACGGGTCATCTAGCATTTTACGAAGACGGGATGCCATCGGGGACAGCCGTCAAAACGCAGAAAATACAGTGAAGAGCAAAAGAGTTGCGGACTCGAAAAACACTTACAGTGGTGAGTGCCGAGATAGCCGACGCACACGCTACTCAAAAGGCAAGGAAAAACCAAGTGTTTTTCGACTAAATAGGGCATCACTCTTTTATACACACCAAAGCTGTCGGTTCATGCGCGGGAAAACGACGTTAATCATGACGCTCTGCCGAAGCGTCACATCGGCCGTCGATTCAATGACGCCCCATCAATAAATCTTTTAAAGTCCCCGCCATCCATGCGGCACGGCGACCGTTCCAACCCTTGGCCGTTTTGAGAGCTAAAACGACACAAAGGCTGGGGGGCAATTGTGGGGGAATATTCCACGGCCCAACCTAATGGATGAAGCCCAATATATGCGGATTAAAGTCTGGGCTACAAGAGTTAAGAAACGGGCCGACCCTGACCACCGACCTGCTCCTCGCCATGACCCAAACTGCTGAAAGAGAGCCCAAACCGCTAGCGGTCTTCAAGCATTAAATGCAGAGTTTACCCGCATTAAATGCGTGGGTGGCTGCCCATGCAATGTCGATGTGCATGTCCGATCAGCCGGAATTGCCAGCGGCGATGCGCCAGACCTTGTAAGTGGTCTGGCGGCGTCAATAATGGAGCCTACCCTGCAGGCCATGAGTGCCTGCTTGTAGGAGAAAGCCGAGCACACTATAAGTACCCAAGGTGTCAAGGGCCAGGTATGGACAATGAACTCAGAACATTCACCACTCTCATTGATTCCCATTACTATTAAGCTTACTAACTTGATCTTCGGAGTGCTCGGCCCTTCAAGGGTCGACCCATTCTAACCATCCTCTTTTGCCGGGAGTTTGGATTCATTCATTTGGGTCTGAGCGTTCGGCCCAGCCTTCCCGAAAAATCCCACTTACAGTTTCGTACTGAGGAATTAAAGCAAATCCATAACAAATCAGTGCAATTTAGAATATCTAGGCCGCGAAAAACATCAAAGAAGTCCAGAAGTTGACTGGGATGGCGGCAGTACTTAATAGATTTATTAGCAGATCTTTATATAAGTGCTGGCCATTTTTCCAACTCCTGAAAAAGTAAGAACAATTCAGCTGGGGATCAAACTGTAATTAAGCATTAGCCGATCTAAAGAATTACCTAGCCTAGCCACCACTTCTCTCAACTCCAGTTGAACATTGTTGCGACCAAATTTTGACCAAGTCTTTTTGGCTCGAAAAAATATGGAACTCTGTCATTAGAACTCGCCCTCCTAGAAGGACGAGTGTGACTAGATTTGAGCTTGAAATAGGTTTGATTAAGGGCTTTTTAGAAAAACGGGAGTCGCCACCTAACTTGATTAAGGTGAGTTAGGTCACCTAAAACTAAGTGTTAATCCGAAGATTAAACTTAGGGTTTTTGAAAAAAGGTTTTGAAAAACTCCCTCAAGAGAGGGTTTTTAAGAAAATAGGTTATTTGGCAACCTTTGAAAAGTTTTAAGCCCTTTTTGAAAATAACTACATTTTGGTCATTCGAAAACAGAAATCTATGGTTCGGGGGTTGGTTACGTATAGGAAAAATATCCTAAGATCATCACCCTACCCCGCCCTTTTGGTACCTACATGTCTATTCACTCTTTGTTCACTCACTAGAATAATCGGTTACCATTATCCACTAAATATCCACTTTAGAGTTTTGAAAGCGGGGTTTAATAATCACTTTTTGGATGAATGATGCATGATGCGAGTTTTAGAAGAAGTTCAAAAACATGGGAGTTTTGAAGGAGTTTGGAATAGAAATGTTGAATTGATAGAAATTTTGGAAACGGGGATTGGGGTTGAAATAAAAGTATGACCGCATCATTTTAGGTTGTCTACATATCTTATTTGACAAGAATCAGGTCATTCGTAGTTCAGGCAAGAGCCCGATGGAAAATAGGAGCGTTAGGGCCTTTGAAAAGTTTTGAAGATACATTGAGGTCTTTGAAAAAGTTTGAAGACACTTTGTGGTCTTTGAAAAAAGAGAACTTGAGAGTTTTGATTTGGGATTAGATGTTGGGTTGTTTTGAAATAGAACTTTAAAACTCTCGAAAGGGGGTTTTGAAGTGTTTTTGAAATGTTTTTGGAACAACTCAAGGAAGTTTTGGAAGCGCTTTGAGATAACTCAAGAGAGTTTTGAAAATGTTGTGAAATCTTGTTTTGAAAACCTTGGAGGCATGACTTTGGAGTCTTTTAGCAAATTGGTTTTTGAAAGTGATTTTTGAAAACACCTACTACTTTGGAACTCTAATATGGACAACCTCAGTGGTTGTTCTTGATATATCACCTTCCTTTAGAATCCCTAACCATAAAAGGGGTAGGGACATCTTAGGGTTGTGAATTCTTGAAAATATTTTTGGAAATAATTTAAAGATAAAGTGTAGGGGTATTTGAAAAGGTTATGGAGTTGGTTTTTGAAATCTAAAGAGAGTAGGAGGTTTTCGAAAAATGGGTTATGAGAATAGTTTTAAATAAAAAGATCATTTAAAAGGAGTCCATGAGTTAGAACCTTGAAGTATACTAACCTAAGTTGGGTTGGCTTAAGGTTAGGGGTGACCTAAGGTTAACTAACTTGGGTTAGGTTAACCTAGGGTTAAGGTGACCTAGGGTTGGATAACTAGGGTCAAGTTAATCTAGAGTTGGATTGGAAGATGGTTTTGAAAGGTGGTTTTATACATTTTTTAAAGGAGTTTTAAAAAACAAATCATGCTATGCAAAGGATTTTGGTAGACAACTTTTTTGAAGATCATTTCCATGAAAATTCGACTTTAGCGAAGGATATGATTTATATGGTTGGTGCTTGAAAACCATTCCAAAGAAGGTTTTCTTAGGACCATTATAACTTTCATCTTGAAAAGAGTAAGGATTTCAAAAATCAACACAATGATGACAACTTTTTGAAAAATCATTTTTAATGCAAAGATGAAGAGAATAAACCTTTGAAAACCATTTTTGAGAAGAAGATTTTGAAAACTATTTTTCAGAGGAAACCATTTTAAAAAGTTAGGGTTCCTATGGCCAATGTAAAGGGAGACCACTAAAGATAGGGTTTCATAAGGTCATTCCAACCACTAAACTTGAGAGAATATAAACCTTAGAAACGAAAGAGTTTGAAAATCATTTTTGTGCAAGAATAAAAAGAGAAGGGAACTGTTCTAACAATTTAGGGCTCCTATGACCAATATAAAAAGGAGACCACTCAAGAGAGCGTTTCATGGGGCCATTCCAACCACTAAACTCGAGAGAATAGAAACCTTGAGAATTAGAGAGTTTGAAAACCATTTTTATGCAAATTAGAATGTTAAGATGCTAAAATGTGAGTTAAGGGTTAATGGGGAGGTTTTCTAAGGCATGATTTCTTAGAGTCTCATTCTAAAATTCAAGGGGCCAACTCTTAAACCACTTTTAAGAGAACATTTGAATAGGAGGCTTGAAGATGGCATAGAAATGGGAATAGTGAAGACTTGATCAATATGGTCATAAACAAAAAGACAAAGCTAAGCATGCAAAACATGAACTATATAACTATATGCAAAGAGGGTCATGAATTCATACAAGGTTTTAGGCTACACCACATAATCAAGGGGCTCCAAGGCCATACCATCTTAAAGTAGGTTAGTGAGAGATCCCCCAGAGATCCCCCTACAAGGTGGCTCTCATTAACTTTCCTCTAGGCATGAACTAAGAGCCCTCATACTTTAAGCATGCAAGAAAGGGAGGGTAAAAGATGGGGATTAAAATAGAGAATAGCCTAAGTAGGCTAGGAGGGAGAAGAGAAGAGTGGGGGAGACAAAAACATAAAAGAAATACCACCTTTTGCCTTCAATACACTTGCAACCTTCTATGGATGTTTTGACTTGAGCTAGGATGGCTTTAAGTGTGCTAGAGGGGCTGGAAGGAGACATTCTATGGCATGGGAGGCTATGTAGGTAAAGTGTATGGGTTAGGGAGAGGTGGAATCTACCCTAAGTGATTGAAGTGTGAGAGGTATATAGGAATTCAAAGTTCTAGAGCAGGTTTTTGCAGAGTTTCGCTATCAATTTTTGATCTTGGAATATACAAAGGGGGAGGCCTGTATTTATAGGCAAGCCTGGAGAGGCCTGGAGCATGTAGTACATGCGCCAGTACTGTTCTATTGGCAAAATGCCACGTGGCACTCATTGTACTAGCTAAATCTTGACGGTTAATCGAAATTTGACCAATCTGATCAAAATTTGGGTGCATATATCATACGCTCCGTCACTGGAAGTGTTCGTTTAAACTTTGCGTCGATAATTGCACCAACCGGGAAGGTTTCAGAGAAATTGGTTGCATCCACAGTGTTCTCCTAGGGTTTCTCGTGAACTTCTAAGTTGTTGAAAAGTTTGAATGGTGTTTAGAAGTGTGAGATATTGTTTCGGAAAGTGTGCATGAAATCGCATCTTTGCGGAGCGTCTATGATACGCTCCGCTGGGATTTAAAAGTAGTTATTTTTGTGCCGCATGATCGAGGCCTTTGGGAAGCGATCTATCCGATCAGACCGTATCGATAGAAAGTACTCTAGAAATACTTTCGAGAATTTTCTAATTTACGCATTTCTCAAGTCGTTTGACGCTGCATTATAATCAGGGAATTGAGAAAAAAGTCAATTTTGGCAGAGCGTCTATGAAATGCTCCAGGGGTGGATGAAAGTATAAGTTTTTGAACCATGCGATGAGGGATTTCGGGGAGCGATCGGTCCGATCGAGTCGTATCGATGGAAAGACCTGTGAACGAGTTTCTCGGAATTTCGTGGTTTACGCATTTCTCAAGTCATTTGACGGTGAGTTATAATTAGGGAATCAAGAGAAAGGACAATTTTGGCGGAGCGTCTGCGAGACGCTCCAAGGAACTCTTATTGAGTCGAGAGTGTTTAGTATTGTAAGGTCTTTTTTTAGGTTAAACAGGGGTGTATAACAAGACCCGCCGTTCAATATCCTAAGACTAGTTTTATTTCGGAGCGCGTTCAGGTTGTCAGGGGCAAAATGGTCATTTTGGCCAGGTTTGGTTGAAAATGGTCAGGAATGGATCGAAGTGTTATGTTAAGCATGCTAGGTCATTCAGGGATGATCCCGGGAGAGTCTTTCACTGCTAAGTGGGATTTGTGCAGTGCTGGGGCATTCAAGGGCAAAACAGTTATTTTGACCGGAGTTAGCTGAAATTGGACCGAAATTAGACAGAATGGCTTGCAGAGTATGCCTAACTGCTTAGTAGCACTTTGGAAGGGTAGACGTACTATTTTAAGGGATTTTAAACTTTCTCAAAAAGTGCCTGGAGGCCCAAGGCGTAGGTTTGGTCATTTTTCATCAAGTTGGGCTAGCAGACGCCAGTGTTGACCTGGGTGTTGGTTCCCGAGACCGCCCGGTCTCAAAAAACTACTTGTGCGGTGTTGGTCCCTGAGACTGCCCGGTCTTTGAGAGCTACCTATAAGGTGGTGTTGGTTTCTGAGAATGCCTAGTCTCAAAAAGCTACCTGTGATGGTGGTGTTGGTCTCTGAGAACGCTTGGTCTCGGAGAACTACCAAATGACGAACATTCTACATTAGCGGGCTAGTAGGCGCCAGAAGTGAACCGTCTAAAATTTGATAAGGTGTTGGTCCCCGAGATCGGCCGATCTTGGGAAACTACTTGGATGGCATTGGTTCCCGAGACCGCCTGGTCTCAAAAAGTTGCTTAGAATGCTTAGGGGCCTAATGGTGTTTATGGCTTTAGTAGGACCTTATGGATCCGGGAAGCAACTAGTTGACTGGATTGGAGTTTGAAAGACCCATCTCGAGCTTGCATGTGTTGTGATGTTTGAAAACTGGGTCCGGTCGGGTTGGAGATTGCCGAGCGGGCAAAAATGGGGTGCTTACAAACATGAAGAGCTTTACCTCTACATGGTTGTTTTAGAGCATGCTGTAAGCGCCATACTACTTCGACAACAAGACAAACATCAAAGGCCAGTTTATTATGTCAGCAAGACTTTCCTAGGGGCAAAAACAAGATATCTACACCTGAAAAAGCTGGCTCTCACATTGGTAATGGCATCATGCAAGCTAGTGTACTACTTCAAAGCACATACTATCATTGTCCTCACGGATCACCAGCTAAAACCACTCTTGTAATAGGCAAATTTCTCTAGAAGAATAGCAAAATGGACAATGGAGCTTGGAGAATTCGACATCAAGTGTCAACCTAGATCGATAATAAAAGGTACTAGCTAATTTTATTACTAAATTTTCTGTTGAATTGCCACAGGAAACAAATTCGACAGCCACTGTCGAGCTACCAGAAAATGATCTCGTTGAGAAACTTTGGGAGATTGCCGATCATTGAAAGTTCTTTGTAGATAGAAAACTCAACGATAAGGGGCAAGGTCAGGCAAAGTCCTAATTACACCAGAAGGCATGGCAATAAAGTAAGCCATTAAACTGGAGTTCATTGCCTCAAATAAGGATTCAGAATATGAAACTCTGCTTGCCAGACTACGTCAAGCTATAGAGCTCAAAATTAGTGAAATAAAGATCTACTCAGATTCGCAGCTGGTCATAAACCAGATCACGGGAGAGTGTGTGGCAAAAATGACAGGATGGCACAATACCGTGCAAAAGTACAGGAATTGTTCAAGAAATTTAGCAAGTACAAGTTGCATCAGATCAGCCGAGACAACAACGCCCATGCTGATGCCTTGGTAACACTCGCTGCAGCCTTAAAGTCCAGATCAAATAGAACAATCCATGTCCAAACCCTGGCTAGCCCGAACATCTTTCAAGATGAGGAACAACTACTAGCCATAGAAGAGTTAGGATTATCTTGGATGGATCCAATCATTGCCTACCTTAACAAAGATGAATTGCTTGAGGACAAAAACAAAGCTAGAAAAGTAAAGCATCAATCTTTGAAGTACTGGTTGTCACTCAACAAAGAACTATACAGCAAGTCTTTCACAGACCCCTATTTACACTGTGTTCACCTGTACAAAGTGGAGGGCATTTTATTTGAGGTTCATGATGGGATCTGTGGAAGCCATGTTGGCTGAAGGTCGCTTGCTCACCAAGCTATTTCACAGGGCTACTAGTGGCCTTATATGCAAAAGGACACTGCCCAATATATATTGAAGTGTGAGAAGTGTCAAAAATTCTCACCATTAATCCACCAGCCCGTGGCCGTTCACCCAACGAGGGTTGGATATAGTAGGACCATTGCCCCGAGCTTCGGGAAACAAAAGGTTCCTCATTGTCGCAACAAATTACTTTACCAAGTGGGCAGAAGCTGAGCCCCTATCAACCATTAGGGAAGTAGACGTGAAGAGATTCTCATAGAGGAATATAATCACAAGGTTTGGCATCTCGCATACACTGATATCAGATAATGGCACTCAGTTCGACAAAAATATGTTTTAAGGATTCTGTAATGAGCTTGGAATAAAAAATTACTACTCGACACTTGCATATTCACAGTGCAATAGACAAGCCAAAATATCAAACAAAATAATGCTCAATGGAATCAAGAAGCAGCTTGAAAAAGCAAAAGGGAGATGGGTTGAAGAGCTCCCCAGTATCCTTTGGTCTTATAGAACCACTCCAAAGAGGTCTACTGGTGAAACTCCCTTCGTTATGGCATATGGGGTGGAAGTAGTTGTACCTTTAAAGGTCAGACGCCCAACATCAGATTAGCAGCATTCGATATCGGGCTTAATGATCAATTCATAGCCAAAGACCTAAACCTTGTCGAAGAAAAGAGGGAGGCGGCCTTACGTAAGCTAATTGGTTATCATCAGTAGCTTAGCCAATCCTACAATAAAGGGGTTCAATAAAGAACTTTTGTACCTAAAGACTTATTAGTAAGAAAGGTACTGGGGGTAACAAAAAACTCAGCAGATGGAAAGCTTTGCCCTAACTAGGAAGGCCCCTACGGAGTTACATCCCAAGTCGGCGTGGGGGCATATTGACTAGAGACTGTCGAAGAAGGGCGCCAACTACCCCGACCTTAGAATACAAATAACTTAAAGAAAAATTCTATAGAAAATTTCTATCAATGAAATTGATGCAGATGTTTTTCTCTATTCACACAAGTTATGTGTTATTAATAAAACTTTGATGTTTGAAGCAAAGATTGAAGAATCAAGGAAAACAAGAACAAAAATCAAGTATAAAAACTTGGTCCTATCCAAGTTGGGTAGGTCGGCCAATGAACACATCAAAAACCAAGTGTAAAAACATAGTCTTGTCTAAGTTAGGCAGGCCGGCCAATGAAGGCCACAAAAACTAAGTGTAAAAACTTGGTCCTGTCTAAGTTAGGTAAGTCGGTCAATAAAGGTCCAAAAATCCATGCATAAAAACTTAGTCCTATCTAAGTTGGGCAAGTCAGCCAATAAAGGCTTAAAAAACCAAGCATAAAAATTTGGTCCTGTCTACGTTGGGTAGGTCAGCCAATGAAGGCCCCAAAAACAAAGCATAAAAACTTGGTCTTGTTTAAGTTGGGCAAGTTGACCAATGAATGCCTAAAAAACCAAGTGCAAAAACTTGGTCCTATCCAAGTTGGGCAGGTCGGCCAATGAAGGCCCCAAAAACCAAGCGTAAAAACTTGGTCTTGTCCAAGTTGATCAGGTCGGCCATTGAAGGCCTCAAAAACCAAGCGTAAAATCTTGGTTCTGTCTAAGTTGGGTAGGTCGGCCAATGAAGGCCTAAAAAATCAAGTGTAAAAACTTGGTCCTATCCAAGCAAGGCAGGTTAGCCAATGAAGGCCTAAAAAAGGAAAAACCAAGTGTCTACACTAGGTCATGCGTAAGTTAAGCAGATCAGTGAAAGAAAAGCCTTAAAAATAAAAACTACGTTTGAACATGAAATAAGCATACCCATAAATTGGACCCAAGAGTAAACAAAGCCATCTCATTAAAAAGAAAATTCTTTTTACATTGAAAAAAAAAACAGGTTACATAGACAACAAAAGCAGAAAAAACAAAAAACTTAAAGCTAAGGTATAACATCCTCAACTGGCTTTACAATGGGATCAACTGTCTCAACCACTTTAACAGCTATAGCTGGTTAGACCTCAGATGACTTATCCATGGCTACAGCCTTAGAGGTTGTAGCAACTTGAACCCCAAGCAACTCATCCGCAAGCTGATCGACAACTTAGACTTCAAGTGACTTAGAAGCTACAACAACTTCAGAAGAAACAGCCTTAGAAGGACCTTCAGTCTCACCCTCCATTGCAGCTTCCAGGTAGTTCAGGATCTCTCTCCAAAGATGAGAGAACTCTCAACCTTCATCTCCTTTAGAGCCCTTACTCAACCTTTGATGAAGATGGATTGCGACAAATCGACCCATCCGCGTAGCATAGTCTTAGGGAATCTCATCGATGCCCCTCTTGTAGCTTGCTTCTACCTCAGCCTTGGCCTTTGCAAGATTGGCTTGGAGCCCCTTAATCTTGGTCTTTGCCTTGTACAAGTCAACCGAGAGAACAACATTTTCGCCCTTAACCTTTCAAAGTCGGTAGTGACTTGAGCCAAAGAAGTCTTCGCCATCTGAGCCTCCTTCATCAACGATAACTCAAACTTCTTTAATCCAAGCCAATCTTCCTTTAAGTCTGCCATGTTGCTTAACCAGCTTCTCATGTTCATCGCAAAGCTGTGTATGCTTCTCAGTAATTGCAGTGGGTTCATCAGCCATCACCTTGTGACGATGCATAGCCTCCAGTGCATTAAGCGAGCCTTACAAATAGTAAAACATGTCAACATAGATAAGTCTACATAACAAAATTTACACAAGGAAGAGAAATCAAAGTAAAAGAACTTACCACAAGAGAATCATAGAATACCCCTCACAAAGATGGACATATTGTCTATCCTTTCCAACATATCAAGGTCTACCTACTGAAGGGCATCTTGAAGTACTCCCATTGCAACCTTCACCGAGTTGATAAGAGAATCATTCTTAGCCATTTGGTAGCCACAAACTTCAAGTGAGATTACCACAAAGTCCTCATCAGCACCAAAGACTACACTAGAACCTTTTAGCGCAACCTTTAACTTTTTCGCCACTAGTTCGATAGAAACAATCTCTTTTGGCGTCGATTTCTTCTTCGACAACCTTGTGGCTACCTTTTTCTTTTCAGGCTCAGGGGCCACCTTCATAATAGCAAGTTCAGTAGAAACCTCCACGACGGCAAGAGGAGGAGCAGGTAGTTTCGGGACGCCAAACCTTGGCTTCTTGAGCTTCTTTGCTGCATTTTAGAGCATTAACTACTTTAGAATCATCTCATCTGAGGAATTGGAATCCGAAGAAGGAAGAATGTGTCTCCACTCAAACTTTGCTTAGCGATCAAGCATGACACACGACGTGGATGTTGATACTGACCCAGAGGAGATCGAACGCTTAGACGAGAAGTCTTAGGTCTACACGATGGGAAGATTGGCAGGATCATTGACAGGCAAAGTTACAATGGTTAGTCGTTGGCCGATTTTGACACTCTTGATGGTGATCCCGATTGGAATCTCCTCAAAGTTCCCAGCCACACTAACCTTTGCTAGCTTGGCAACAACTCCTGCTAGAACACCTGTTATAGCAGTAAATGAAGACACCCGTAGAGGGTAGTTAAGCAAAATGTGCGAGCCCCTTGTAATGTCTTGCAGCTGACCTTCACCCCGGTAATTTAGAACCTTTTTAGATCAACAAGATTGACTTCCCACGTCGTCTTCTTCGTACCCTTCTTGCCAGATTCTGAAAAAGCCAAAACTAAGTCAAGTCAGAGATGAACAAGTTAGAAATACACAAAGGGAAAAGTAGGTGCCAAACCTAAGTCTCTTGGGGTTCTACGGTATCAAATCGATGGCGTCTGAGCTCCAGGAATGATACAAAACTCCCAGGGTTCCGAGACCTAAATTCTGGCATCATCCACCCCTTTGTCCGAAGATGGGAGACATTTTACTATCTCCCTATTCTTATCTACCGCCCTAAGGTAAACCTTCGAGCTGTAACCGTTGACCTTACATAGTATGTAACAGTAGTCTAGTTTGGCGATACCCAGGTTAACACCCATGATACGGTTTAACTCTACCGTCCTTATGACAATCCTATTGATATTGGGATGTGCTTAGGATGGCGATATATTATGGTGGTGGAGGAACTCTATCAAAAAATGGTGTAAAGAAAACCTAACCCCGCCCTCTACAATGGAAATAAGAGGAAAAGGCATCCCCTTCTCAGTTTCGTCTATACAATAATCATCCTTGTCAACTAATTCAATGTCAATCTGATCAGCAATCAAATACCTAGACTTAAAAGTAGCAATAGCCGCTAGACTACTTACAAATTTTCTAAGACGGGCCACCGTCAGGGGACGACTGTGTAAAGAAAAGATAAAAAAGATGAGATAAGGATGGAAGCACTTACAGTAGTGTGGGCCAAAATCGCTCCCTCTTTCTCTCTCTCTCTCTCTCTCTCTCTCTTTCTCTCTCTCTCACACACACACACACACACGCACTCACGCTAAGCAAGGAGCAAAGACAGTGAAGGATGACACGCATATATCGAGAATGATGAAAAATGAGCAAAGAAGGGTAATGAGCAAAGTACCTTCCTTTTATATCACACACAACCACTGCTTCAAAGATTAAGAAACGGCAGCAATCAAGACAATTGACTAAACCATCACCTTGGCAAATGATGTGTCGCCACCTTTCAAAGTCTTAACGCCAAATACTGTACCAGTTCGCAAAGTGGTAGAAGATTAAGCGACAGGTCATAAATGCCTAACTCAGCCCTAGCCCCCTATTCAATTCAGACAGGGCGAAGGGTTGGGGGGTAATTATGGGCCTAACAGGAGCCAAGCCCAAACAAAGTAACATCAACCCAAAAGAAATCAGCAGGGAAGCCAACCTAAGTGGTCCAGGCCCAAGCTGACCTATGCCAGCTTCAAGCGGGTTGGCCTAGATATTATGATCGTAAAGCCATAAGGATTGAAGGGTCCAAAAAATATAAAACCCTTTCCTAAATGGACTAGGACAAATAAAAGATAAGTCTAATACATGATAAACCGCCCTAAGAAGTGGGACTCCTAGAAAGAGATGGATTACTATTCCCAAAGGGAGTATGGCATTCCTAACACTATAAATACACCATGCCACTAAAGTGCAAGGTACGTTCACTCAAGCTAGTGCATAAGAATTTCTATTCGCTTCATTGTGATTAAGCTTGCTAACTTAATCATTAGAGTGACGTCGCCCCAAAGAGGGTCGATGCATTCTCAGTGTCTCCTTCTCTTGTAGATTGTTGGTACTCGTCAATTTGGTTCTTGCAATCAACCAGGCCATCCCGAAAAATCTCACTTACAATAAGAATTATATGAAATATTGCAGAAGTTGTCTCTCATACGAAGATGAAGATGCAGAAAATGGAGAAGGAATAAGACAAAACTGGGATTATTTTGAGGCTAACACTCTGGCTCGTAGGGTTGGGTAATGGGGTCAAGGGGTAGGTCAATGGGGTCAATTTGTTTAGTTTTAAAAAAATGCATAATACTAAAAAAAAAATTGTTAAGTTTTGCAAGGCTGATGGGGTCAATTGACCCCACCATGGTATACCTAGCGTTGCCCTTGGTTCTGCTATGCATGAAGGGGGAGGAAAGATTGATCAGCTTTTGTCCTACTTAGAGACTTCGCTTTAGACGTAGTTTATTCAACGCTCTACTCCATTTAAAATAACACGAGTGTAGTAGTGATGCATGGAAACGGGTAGGAAAGGGCTAAGAAGGATAAATCATTATGAATTTGTTGATTTACGCATGAATACCGCAGAAACAACCTTTCTATGAACTGATTTACTCTAAATATTAGAGCTTAATGGCATCACAATTGATTCATTCACTAAGAGTACCTCAAAAGTGGAGAAAACTTTGCATCCTAGCAGAGAAAATAAAGTTTTACTTATACTTGGAGTTCTCTAACCTGATTACAACACTAATTACACAAGAATAGGAAAATTACCAAAAAAATAAAACCAACTATGAAAATGGAAAATATGAAGTCCTACAGTAAAGGAAGAATAGTCGGGATAGAATTCTTACTCGTATAGAGAAAGTAATTGCAAAATCAAGCCTTTTTTAAAACAACAAAATCACAAAATATATCTTGTTGGAAAGGGAATGTCAGGGAGGATTTTGAAAATCATACATAAACTATGTCCCCAGAACAAGTTATTAACCACTCACATTAACAATTACTCCAGATACCACCACAAGAAAGTGGGCCTGTTCCTACAAATTCTATTTTGCCGTCACTAATATTGTTATTTGTGCACAACAATGATGTCGTCTAAAAAAAAACATCAATGGCGACGATGTATTTGCGTCGTAATGAATCTCGTCATTGAAGCCTACGAATACGATGTTGTTTTGTGTTTAGAAAGGAGTCACCCCTTTTTTGCGATGGAGTATTGGCTATGGCTCGAAAGTGCTTAAAGCTTGACACGTAACAAGCTCTTGGCAAGAGTGACGTGTCAAAATAAACGGCATGGTCGCTGGACTCCCGGTTTGAGAGTTGTAATATTTTTTCCTTTTTCTCCTTAATTTTTTTAAAAGATTCAATTTTCAAACCATTAGGCTACTAAAACCCCCAAAATAGCCTCAAAAGTTCCTAAAACTTGACACGTAGCAAGGTTTCGGAATGAGTAACGTATGGGAACAAATGGCATGGTCGCCTGACTCTCAATTTAAGAGTTGCAACATTTTTCCTTGGCTTGTTTTTTAAAACCCATTTTTTCATTTCGTGTTTTTAAAATATTGTATTTATTATTGTAAGAAGGATTAAATGCTTATTTGCTTAGTTTTGATCTTTTGAAAATCGAGTGAGCCGAAGGACTTCTTATTAGTACGGACCCTTTGACAGAAGTTGATGGAGAACCATTGGGTCCAAATTTCTATAAAGTTTTTGTTAAAAATACCCAAAAACCTAACATTCTCTTTGAAAGACCTCGCTATAACATTAAAACTGTTGGAGACTCTATCGGCCGACATGTAGCTTGGTATTCTCGTGATATAAATTGCATTTTTATTTCAATAAGTCCATATATTTATATGCATATATATTAGTTAACTTCATATTATTCATTATTATATCTAATATTTGTAATTTTTTTCCTTTTCAGGTTATTGTCAAAGAAAAGGTTGATGGTGTTTCTATATGGTCTTATTTTGCGATAAACTATGTCATTTTGTTTTTGTTGTATGGATTTGAATTTGGGGTTATTTTGCGAGACACTATGTAAGTTGTTTTTTGTTGTATGGGTTTCGATGAGAAAATACTTTTTGTATTTGTTGTTTGGATATATGTTTAAAAGGTATATTAAGTCATGATTTGAGAGAAAATAGAAAATCATGATTTTAAGAAAGAAAGTAGGGTTTCCTAACCTTGGTTTCTAGAGCTTGACTTGGACTCCAAAACAAGGAGTTTTTGAAAAGTGGATCTTTGACAAGAGATTTTAGGAAATAGATTTTGAAAATAATCTTTTAAAAAGTAGATTATTAAAACGAGTTTTTTAGGAAAGAGATTTTTGAAAAGGGTTTTTAGGAGAGAGATTTGCAAAACAATTTGGAAAAAGATTTGAATATGGACTTTTACAAATCTCTTGAATATCTCACTTTCCTAAAATGACTCTAACCATAAAAGATTAGAACCATTCTAGGGTTGTGATTTTGAAAATAACATAGATTTGAAATATGGACCATATTGATCATATTAAATATCACACCTTCCTAAAACAATCCTAACCATAGAATGGATAGGTCATCTTAACATTGTGGTTTTGATAAAAACAAATTTGGACCTCACTAGTCACATTGAATGTGATACTTTTCTAAAACAACCCTAACCACGGAATGGCCAAAATCATCTTAAGAGTGTGATTTTGAAAACAAGTTTGAAAAGAGAGATTTTGAATGCAAGTTTTGAAAGAGAGTTTTGATGCAAGTTTGAAAACAATTTTGGAAGCAAGTTTGAATGGATGTACGAATATGACATACACAATGCAATAGGTTCGTGAACATATAAGGTTAGGTTGCACACATAATCAAAAGAGCCGAACCCACACCATCAAAGGTTGAATTTGAAGAAAGTCCCCAGCATGGTAACCTTCAACAATTCTTCCTAGGCATGAACCAGGGAGTCTCTTATTTCAAGCACGTAAAAAGAGGAGGTAAAAGATGGGGATTAAAATAGAAAAAAACCCAAGTGGGTTAGGAAGGAGAAGAAAGAGGGGGGATTACATAAAAGTAAATAGAAAACTAACCTCGTATTCTTTTTGCTTTAATTGCTTGGTTTACTTTACTTGACTTGAACCTTGAGAGCTTTGAAGATGCAGCATTTGAGTCTTTAATGGATGTTTGAAAGCTTGTGTTTGAGTGTATAAGGTGTGTAGAGGCTAGGGCTTAAAAAAGCTTAAGAGAATTAGGGTTTGGAGAGACTTCAAGCTCTAATTTCAAAGAGACAGTATTAGTGGACTGAGTTTGTGAACGTTTTTCGTGCAAAAGGAGGGTCTGTATTTATAGGCAATCAAAACCACCTCGGCGCCTATTGCAGTGGCGCCAGGGCAAATTTTCCACTGGTGGCGCTAGGCCATTTATTAGCTTGGTGCCACTGCTAGTGGCGCCAGCCACCTAGAAAAGTTTTTAGGGCAACAAGAAATGTATCTTTCAACCTTTGGGATGCAAGGCCAAAGATTTGGGTGCCTGTCCTAGTGACTACCATGCAATATTTGGCTTGGCTCCAATAGGAATATTCTGAAAAGTTTGAGAATGATTCAAAAGGTTCCGAGTAACTAGACTCAGCCGGGAATGGATGGGAACCCTCGAGAGAATGTCTCGGAGGTAATTGGCTTGAGAGACAATGCTAGAATAATTGGAAAGGTTGACTGGCTTGCTAGGGGCAAAACGGTCAATTGAACCAAAAAAACACCAGAATGGACATGAAGTGACCCGTAAGAAGGCTGGAAGGTTGGAAATACTATTGAGAGTGTTTTGAGCAAGGAGATGTTGATCCTACTTATTTCAAGAGCCTGGTTGGAAGCTTGAGATACTTGACTTGTGCCAGACGGGATATACTCTATGGAGTTAGACTAGTCAACGGATACATGGAGACTCCTAACCAGTCCCATCTGAATGCAGCGAAGAGGATACTCCACTATGTCAAGGGTACCATCGGTGATGGTATGTTCTATTCATCAACTAGAGATTGCAGACTTATTGGCTATTCAGGTAACGATTGAGGGAAAGATCTTGATGAAAGAAAGAGCACGACTAAATTCACATACTTTATGGGAGATACATCGTTTATATAGTCATCAAAGAAGCAACCGATTGTAACACTTTCATCATGTGAAGTTGAGTATGTTGTTGCCTGCTCAGTTGTTTATTATGGTATCTATATCAGAAATGTTTTGAAGTACTTGGAATTTCCACAAGATGATCCCATAAAGGTCTACATTGAAAATCAATCAGTGATTACTATTGTGAAGAATCTAGTCTTTCACGAGAGAAGCAAGCATATTGATACTTGGTAGCATTTCATCAGGGAGCATGTCAAGAACAAGAAGGTGGAATTGATTTCTTTCAGGAGTTATGATCAGATAGCTGATATTTTCACAAATCTACTCAAGCATGATAACTTTGCAAGACTGAAGACGATGCTCGAAATGACAAAGGCAGGAGAGTCAAGTTTAAGGGGGGATGTTGAAAAGTAAAAATAAAAAGAGGTAAACTTGACCAGCTAGAAGCCCACCATTGTTGAAGAACCATCATTGTTGAAAGAACCACCATTGTTGAAAAGTAGCCCACCATGGATGAAAGAAGTTGTTCCTTTCAATTCTCCATTCACACTATGTATTCACACTTGACTTGTATCTATAAATAGGGAGTGCCCTTTGTGGTATTGTATAAATATAAGAAGAAAGAGGAGAAGTGAGTTAGAGAGAGAAATAAACTGGGGGTTTCTTTAAACTTGATTTTGAAAAAGCTTTTGACTATGTAAACTAGGGGTTTCTTTCTCCAATGATGGAAAAAAAATTGGGGTTTGGTAATAGATGGTGCAAATGGATAAATGAATGAGTATCATCTGCATAGATCTTAGTGCTAGTCAATGGAGCTCCAACAAATGAATTCAAAAAGGGTTTGAGGCAAGGAGATTCATTATCTCCTTTTCTCTTCAACATAGTGGTGGAAGGGTTGAATGTATTCCTATCAAAAGCAAGAGAATTGGGGCCTATCAAAGGCTATTCCATAGGTCTGCATGTAATGATAATCTCTCATTTTCAATTTGCAAATGACTTATTATTTCTTTGTTAAGCAGATTTGGAGGAGATCATGGTACTAAAAAGGGTTTAGATGTTTTGAACTTCTCTCTGAATTGAAAATCAATTTCCACAAATTAGTGGTAAGTGGGGTTGGTGTTAGTGAGGTTTTTCTTACTAATGTGATGAATATTTTCAAATGCAGGAAGCAGGCTCTCCTATTGAATTATCTTGGATTGAAGTTAGGGGCTAATCCTAGAAGAATTTGCTGTTGGAATGAGGTTCTGGATAAAATAAAATCCAGGCTAGCTCCTTGTAAAAGGAGTCATTTGTCAATTAGAGGTAGGCTAACCCCACTTAAAACCTCATTGGCAAATCTGCCTATCTACTAGCTATCTATGAGGTTTGCAATAAGATTGAAAACATGCAAAGGAGAATGGAGGTTTAGGAGAAGGGAGCTCAATTTTATGGGGGGACTTGGGTACCAAAAGGGAATTCATTGAGTTAAATGGTGTAAGGTAACTGTTAGTAAGAAGAAGGGAGGTTTAGGGTTGATTCCTATCAGGGTAATGAATATGGCTCTTTTAGAAAAATAGTGATGGAAATTTGCAAGGGATAGGAATGCAATGTGGAGAAGAGTCATTTGTTATAATTGCAACCAGGCTGATTCAAGGTGGACACTCCCAAGGGAGTCAGGTGATTGTAAGCACCCCATGTTTGACCGCTCGGCAGTCTACACTCCGTCCACACTTGTTTTCAAGTCATTGTAGGCATATTCCCATCGAAACCAATTCTCTAGGTCCAAATTCCGTCTTTTCATCGCTTCGCGGGCCTGTCAGGCCCAAATAGAGGCAAAATGACCAAAATGCCCTTAGGGGCATTGTCCTTTCCTTTCCCTTTCCAATCCCACTCTCGAGATAGTTTATTCCTCGAGACGGTTCCAATCCAGGCACGTCTCTTCGGAGACGATAAGACCCCTTTCCAATTCCACTCTCGAGACAGTTTATTCCTCGAGACGATTCTAATCCAGGCACGTCTCTTCGGAGACGATAAGTCCCCTTTCCAATCCCACTCTCAAGACAGTTTATTCCTCGAGACGGTTCCAATCCAGGTACGTCTCTTCGGAGACGATAAATCCCCTTTCCAATCCCACTCTCGAGACAGTTTATTCCTCGAGACGGTTCCAATCCAGGCGCGTCTCTTCGGAGACGCTAAGACCCCTTTCCAATCCCTCTCTCGAGACAGTTTATTCCTCGAGACGGTCCGAGTAGCAAAACTACTCACAAAACCATTAGAGTAGCGAAAATACTCACAAATAGGTTGATATAGGGAATTAGCAACAAACCCCTGTGTCACGACGACCGCTGTTAGAGTGGCGGAAACACTCAAAACCCAGGTCAACACTAGTGTCTGTTAACCCACTTTGGTGAAAAATGACCAAACTGTCCTTTGGACCTTTTTCGAGACTTTTCGGTCAAGATGACCATTTTGCCCCTAGGCGTCCGAATGCCCCGGGAACTACACCGGCTCTGGGTATCAAACCAGTAACCCTCTGAGATTGCTTTTTATAGTACTCTCAACCTTCCTTTATCTTTCCGGATCATTCCGAGTCAATTCCAGCCAACCTGGTACAAAATGATCGTTTTGCCCCTGGTGGGCTGGTCTCCTTTTTCGACCACACCGGCTCTAGGTATCAAACCGGTAACCTCCTGAGACTACTTTTTATAGTATTCTCAACCTTCTTTTACCTTTCCAGATCATTCCGAGTTAGTTCCGACCAACCCGGTACAAAATGACCGTTTTGCCCCTGGTGGGCCAGTCTCCTTTTCCGACCACGCCGGCTCTGGGAATCAAACCGGCAACCTCTGGAAACATTCTAAATAATGTTTCCAGATCCCAAGTCTTCTTTTGGGACAGTCTGAGTCTGTCCCGGCAGTTTTCCGGTCCGGTTGACCGTTTTGCCCCTAAAGGCCCGGTCGACCTTTCCGACACATCTTGTCCTCACTTTTCAAGTTAAATTCCTCCAGGACACTATTTTAAGTGTTCTTGCTCCTTTCCGGCCTTCAGGGTTGTTCCCGGCTCCTTCAAATCATTCCCGGACTTTCCGGAGCCACTCCTAGTGAAGCCAGGCTAAAAATTGCATGGTAGTCACTAGTGCAGGCGCCCAAATCTAGTCAAAGATACGTTGCTTGCCGACCTTAAACATTTCCTAATTGGCTGGTGCCACTCCTAGTGGCGCTAGTGTAAACTTTGGCTTGGCGCCACTACAACAGGCGCCAGTGTTGTCTAACCTCTATAAATACAGAACCTCATTCAACGTGAAAGGAATCCGCAAAATCAACCTAAAAATCCTATATTTCGATATACAGAGCTCAAGCACTCCCTAAACCCTAGCCACCATACACAAACCTTAGTCTTATATACACTCCTATACATCCCCATACACTCATACACTAGCCTTCAACCATCCTTTGAAGACTTGAAGAGCTGCAATCCAAAGCTTGAAGACAACTCTTGAGGATTGAAGACGAAGATCAAGACAAAGACCGAAGACCGAAGACAGCACGACGCGCAAAATAAACAAGACATACGGTAGGCTCCCTATTTAAATTTTCGCACTTCCCCTCTCTCTCTTCTCTCTTCTAACCTACTTGGGTTTTCTCTATTTTAATTCCCCATCTCTTTCCCCCCTTTCTTTGTATGCTTGAAACAAGGGGATTCCCGGTCCATGTGTAGGATTGGGCTATTGGAGAGTCACCGTGTCGGGGGGCTTTCTTCTAGTCTAACCAGAGACCACGTGGGTCCGGCCCCCTTGATTATGTGGTGAAGCCTTAGCCTTGTATGTTCACGACCCCAAATTGCATTCTGTATATCATAGTCTTGCATCTTCCAAAATCCATTTTCAAAGTTGTTTTCAAAATCGTTTTCAAACTTGTTCTCAAAATTGCATCAAAATCTCTTTTTCGAAAACTTGTTTTCAAAACCAAAATCCTAGGGTGATTCAAAATCTCTTGTTTTCACATCCAAACTATACATGTTTCCAAAACCTCTTTTCTATGTCAAAACTATAATTTTTCAAAACTAGGGTTTCTAGAATCTCTCTTTCCAAATCCTTGCCAAATCCAATCTTCCCTTTAGGAAACCAAATAAAATCTCTCTGGTTAGGAAACTAGATCCTATCCTCCGTTTTTGGAAACAAAATCAAACCTTTGCTTTGAGAAACCAAATCCAATCCCTTCCTAATCCAGACCTTTCTTAATTCAATGTCTTCCTAAACCATAAGTTTCCTAAACCTAAACTTTAAATCTTTCCTTAAATTTCAAAATCCAACTCTTTCCTAATTTAACTCCTTCCTGATCTTTCACTTTCCTAAATCTTAAGTTTCCAAAACTTGAACATAAAAATCTTTCCTAAATTTTAAAACTCAACTTTCAAATCTTTCCTGATTCAACCCTTTCCTAACTTTATCCCTTTCCAAATCTCAACTTTCCAAATCTAAGTTTTCAAACCTTTCCTAAACTCAAACCTTTCCTAATCTCAAGATTTTCTAAAACTCAAACCCTAGAACTTTCTAAATCCTAAACTTTCTAAATTTCAAATCTTTCCAAGTCCAAAGCTTTCTAAACTCAAAACTTTCTTATTTTCAAAACTTTCTTGTTTTCAAAACTTTCCAAACTCAAAGCTTCCCTATTTCAAAACATTCTAAATTCTAAACTTTCCAACTTTCAAAACTTCCTTATTTCAAAACCTTTCTTGAAACAAAACTTTTCGATTTTCAAAACTTTCCTAATTTGGGAACTTTCCTAATCTTAAAACCTTTCCTTTTTTGAAAACTTTCTAAACTCGAAGCTTTCCAATTTCAGAACTTTCCTAAAATGAAAACTTTCCTAATTTTGAAACTTTCCAAAAATGACGCTTTCCTAAAACGAGCCTTTCCTAATTCGAACATTTCCTAAAATTCAATCTTTCCAAATCTTCCAAGTCCAACATTCTAATCCAATCTTTCTTAATCTCAAGTCTTTCCTAGGTCTCCTACCTTTCCTAAGTCTAGGTTTCCTAAACCTCCATATTTCCAAAAACAAGTCTAAATCTATCTTTCCAAAGCAAGCCCAATCTTCTCAATTTCAATTTCCAATCTCCTCTTCTAATTTCAAATCAAATCCAATTTTTAATTCAACCTCTTTCTTCCAATCCAATCTCTCTCTTCAAATCAATCTCTTTTCAATCGGACTCCGGTCCGAACTACGACTGACCTGATTCCCCCAAAGGGATACGTAGGCAACCTTCATAGGTGCGGTCACAATACTTTTCAAATTTTCAATTCCACCCTCATGGTTGTGGTCTCCACATTTTTCAAATCTCAAATTCCAATCTATTTTCAAAATTTCAATTTCAAAATTTCTATTTTCAAATTTCTATTTCCAAATTTTCAAACTTTTCAATTTCAATTCTATCTCTTCAAATCTATTTTTCAATCCTCTTAACTTGCATTTGCATATCATGCATCATGATAATTTATAAACATTATTTTTCAAAGTAGATAGGATTGAACTATAGTTAGTCGAAGACTCTCATAGGTGAATCTAGGGTAGATTGACATGTAGGTACTGAAAGGGCGGGGTAGGGTGATGGCTTAGTGCGTCTTCCCTACACGTAACCAACCTCCGAACCTAGATCACTGATTTCAAAGACCAAAAATGAGTTATTTTTCAAAAAGGGCTAAATGTTTTCCAAAAGTTGCCAAACAACCTGTTTTCTTAAAAACCCTCTCTTGAGGAGATATTTTCAAATCGTTTTCTAAAAACCCTAAGTGTAGTCTTCGGATTATTCTTAATTTTTAGGTGACCTAACTCACCTTAATCAAGTTAGGTGGCGACTCCGAATCTTTTTCAAAAAGCCCTTTATTCAAATCAAATTTTCAATTCAAACCTAGTCGCACTCATTCTTCTAGGAGGGTGAGTTCTAACGAGAGAGTACATCATTTTTTTCGCTTGTGGGAGTACTCCTCGAGTGCGAAAAATCTGGGCACAACAGTGATATCTACTCAACTATGATGAAAGATATTCTAATTCAATGGAGGATCAGCAACCTTTTAAGAAGCTATTACTGTCTAATTTAAAAGTTATCATTGACAAAGGATCTTCGACTGATTTCTGGATTGAACCTTGGGTTGATTTATCACTCCTAATGAATAGGTTTTTTAGACTTTTCATGTTATCAGAGCAGAAAAGGGCAAAAATTGCAGATCTGAAAGACCCCTCAGGTTCATTGGTCTTCTGATTTGGAACGAGGCTTCTCTCATAGGGGGAGGACAGTCTCAAGGAACTAAGGCTTTTAATTGATAATGTTTCTTCAAATGGTGTGGGAAAGGATTGCATCAAATGGGAAGCAAGCACTGTTGAAACTTGTGGCTCATATGTTTGATATGGAGAGACACCAGCAAGTTCTAAAAAGAGCGAGCAGATGCTAAGCGGAAGGGAGTGGAGCAGAGCGAGAGGAGCGAAGCGTATCGAGCGGAATCGCAAACCCTAGAAAATTGAATGGAAAAAATTTCTCGCTCTTGCTCCTATGGACGTACCCAAATTTAGGGAACCACGTAAATCTCTGTGTCCTTTACTGTATTTTTCGTATTCTATTTCGTGTGCATGTGTGATTGCGTTAACAAGTGGTATCAGAGCCAGGTTAGTAGAATCGCATGAAGAACAATGGTGGGGAATACGTCTATCTCGAAGTTCGATGTAATGAAGTTCGATGAGACTGGGAATTTCGAACTGTGGCAACAGCGGGTAAAGGATATGCTAGTGCAACAGGGGTTGGTGAAAGCACTGAGATCGGCTTCAAATAAACTAGAAGAGATGTCTGATGACAATTGGGAAGATATACAGATGAAGGCAGTGAGTACGATTCGTCTATGTCTTGCAGATGAAGTTATGTATCACATGATCAGTAAAGAAACCCCGATTGGTGTCTGGTCCAAGCTGGAGAGCAGGTATATGTCAAAGTCCTTGACAAGTAAACTGTTTTTGAAGCAGAAGTTATTCAGGCTGAAGATGGTTGAGGGTACTGATTTGATTCAGCATATTAACACGTTCAATCATATTGTGAGCAATCTGCTAAGGATTGATGTAAAATTCGAAGAGGAAGATCAGGCGTTGATGTTACTTTCGTCACTTCCGGGTTCCATGGAAAACCTCATTACAACTCTACTTTGGGGGAAAGAAACCCAAGAACTAGAGGAGGTTACAGCAGCTCTTCTGGCGTATAATCAACGCAGACAACAGACTGAGTCACCTCAGGGTGAAGGACCGATGGTAAAAGGGAATGAGGATCGTGGCAGAAAAATGACGAGGGGTAGATCGGTTGAACGTGGGGGATCAAAATCAAAGGGTAAATCTGAGCTGAAGTGTTACAAGTGTCATGAACCAGGTCACTTCAGGAAAGACTATCCGCAGAAGGGAAAAGGAATGAACTGGAAGAAGAAATAAACTAAGGCTGCAGATGGACCATTAAATTCTGCAAACGTTGTGGAGCAAGAATCGGATGATGGTGATCTGCTTTTAGTTTCAGCAAATCCAAACCACTTGGCAGACTCATGGATTCTGGATTCAACATGTTCTTATCATATGACCCCTAACAGGAAATAGTTCGACACCTACAGGTCAGTTAATTGTGGTAACGTTCTTATAGGCAATGATGCATCATGTAAAGTTATAGGAATGGGCACAATTAAAATCAGAATGTTTGATGGTACTGTGAGAACCTTGGGTGAGGTTAGACATGTTGCATATATGAGGAAGAATTTAATTTTGCTGGGAACTTTAGACTCAAACGGTTGTGGGTATAAAACAGAAGATGGAGTCATGAAAATAATGAAGGGTGCCATGGTGATCATGAAGGGTTTGAAAGTTTCTGGTAACATTTATAAGCTAATAAGGAGTACAATTGTAGGTGGAGCTGCTACCACTACAGTGACTGATACCGATAATATTGTTCTTTGGCATATGTGGTTGGGACATATGGGAGAATGTGGAATGTTAGAGCTACATAAGAGGAATTTTCTTAAAAGGGTTAAATCGTGCAAGGTTGGGTTATGCAAGTTTTGCGTTCTGAGCAAACAGTGTAAGGTGCAGTTCAGGCATGCCGCGCACAGAAGAAAGGGAATTCTTGACTACGTCCATTCAGATGTTTGGGGGCCAATGAAAGTAGCTTCGAAAGCGGAATCTCTGTATTTCGTGACCTTTATTGATGATTATTCAAGGAAAGTTTGGGTTTATTTCATCAAACACAAGTCAGAGGTTTTTGTAATGTTTAAAGTGTGGAAAGCTAAAATGGAAAACCAAACAAGAAAATGGATTAAGTGCCTCAGAATAGATAATGGGAAAGAGTACAAGGATGGAAGTTTTTTGAAGTTTTATGAGGAGTATGGGATTCAACGTCACTTCATAGTTCAGAAGACACCTCAATAAAATGGGGTGGCAGAGAGGATGAAAAGAACTATAGCAGAAAGGGCCCAGTGTATGAGACTGAATGTAGGACTTCCGAAAACTTTCTAGGCAGAAGCAGTAAGCACGGCATGTTTTATTATAAACAAGTAACTGAGCGTTGCTTTGGATGGAAAGGTAGCAGAAGAGGTATGGACAGAGAAAGAGGTAGACTACTTAGTTTTGAGAATTTTTGGGTGTCCAGCCTATGTTCATATTCCTAGTAATGAGAGGTCAAAGCTTGATGCGAAATCTAAACAGTGTATCTTTCTTGTTTATGAGAAAGGGGTAAAGGGGTATAAGCTTTAGAATCCAGAGATAAAGAAGGTGGTAATCAATAGAGATGTGGTATTTGATGAGGCTTCTATGGTCAAGACACATCAAGAAGTTTAGAAATTCGAGTCAGGGGAAAGCTGCAAGCAGCAAAGTATACAGATTGAGTTGGATAGCTTTGATACGGATGGTTCTCAGCCAGAAAATCAACTTGATCAGCAGCAGCAGTCGCAGTAAGAAAGCATTGCCACAGGGAGACCCAAACGCAATATGAAACCACCAGTAAGGTATGGTTTTGAGGATTTAGTTTCTTATACATTGTCTACCACCAGTGGGGATCCGTCTACATTTTAGGAGGCTATCACTAGTTCTGAGAAGGACAGATGGATGGAAGCCATGATGGAGGAGATGGAGTCATTGCACAAGAACAAGACTTAGGAGTTGGAAGAACTACCTCAGGGGAAAAAGACAGTGGGTATACAAGAAAAAAGAAGCCGCGTCAGAAAAGGAAAAGGAAAAGTAAAAGTTCAAGGCTCGACTAGTAGTAAAGGGCTACTCGCAGAGGAAGGGGATTGATTATGATGAGGTCTTTTCTCCAGTGGTAAGACATACTTCAATCCAAATTATCTTGGCATTGGTGGTTGGTTATGATCTAGAGTTAGAGCAGCTAGATGTAAAAACAGCATTCCTCCATGGTGATTTAGAGGAGGTTTTGTACATGGAGCAGCTTGAGGGGTTCATGCAGCCAGGGACTGAGCATCTTGTTTGTAGGTTAAAAAAGTCACTTTATGGGCTTAAGCAGTCTCCGAGACAATGGTACAAGAGGTTTGACTCCTTCATGATTCAAATTGGGTTCACACGTTATGAGTATGATTGTTGTGTTTATGTTAAGAATCTTGATGATGGCTCATATATTGTTCTACTACTTTATGTGGATGATATGCTTATTGCTACGAAAAGTATAGTTGACGTAAACAGGTTGAAGTCTTTGTTGGGCAAAGAATTTGATATGCAGGACTTGGGTGCTGTTAGAAAAATACTTGGGATGGAGATTCGCAGAGATAGGTCAGCCGGTAAACTGTGGTTGTCTCAAAAGGATTATGTGATGAAAGTATTAGAAAGGTTTAGTATGAATAATGCCAAACCAGTCAACACACCTTTGGCAAGTCATTTCAGGCTATCTACAGTACAGTGTTCGAAGTCAGATGAAGAAATTCAGGATATGTCAAAGTTTCCTTATGCCAGCGCAGTTGGTTGCTTGATGTATGCAATGGTTTGTACGAAACCTGATTTAGCACATGCAGTTAGCACAGTTAGCAAGTATATGGCTAATCCAGGCAGAGAGCATTGGAAAGCAGTCAAGTGGGTTTTCAAATACTTGAGAGCTACTGCAGAACGTGGGATCTTGTTTGCTAGACAGCTGGATCAGATTTCAGTTGTAGGATTTGTGGATGTAGATTATGCTAGAGATGTGGATGAAAAGATGTCTACGACAGGTTATGTATTTACACTTGTGGGCAGGCTATCTGTTGGAAATCCATGGTACAACCTCTAGTGGCTCTATCTACTACCGAGTCTGAAAACATGGCGATGACTGAGGCTGCTAAGGAAGCAGTTAAAAAGGTTGGTTAAAGAGTTGGCATAAATCAAGGTGGAGTGTAGTTGCACTGTGATAGTCAGAGTGCCATTTATTTGGCAAAGCATCAAGTGTATCATTTTCGGACCAAGCATATCGATGTCAGGTTTCACAAGGTGAGAGAATTGATTGCTACAGGTGATTTGATACTCAAGAAGGTGCACACTTCAGAGAATGTAGCTGAAATGTTGACAAAGATTATTATCGTAAACAAGTTCAAGCATTGCTTGGACTTGGTTAACGTCTCTAGGTGCTAGAAAAAGGGAGGCATCCCCCAAACCAGTTGAATCGAGAGGGTTATCTTCTGAATGGGTAAATATTTGCTAAAATGGAGATTTGTTGAAACTTGTGGCTCATATAGTTGATATAGAGAGACACCAGCAAGTTCTAGACAGAGCGGGTAGATGTTGTCGTAGATCCAACTGTGGGCCGGGCCAAAGGCCCGTTGGTTTAGGGGGTGTGGGGGGCACGGTATGGTACGGTGTTGTAAGGGTATTTAAGGAAACAGACTAAATACTCTTGTTAGGGTTTTCGGGTATCTATATATATTCTCGTATTGTAAACCCTAGAAAATTGAATGAAAAAAAACTCTTGCTCTCGCTACTGTGGACGTACCCGAGTTTAGGGAACCACATAAATCTCTGTGTCCTTTACTGTATTTCTAGTATTCTATTTCCTGTGCGTGTGTGATTGTGTTAACAAGCACAGATGGCTGATACACAGTCAGTTCTTTTTGCTCACTGGTGGAAGCTGAATGTAATCAGGTCCAAGACCAACCTCTGTTAGATGTATATTGCAATTCTTGGATTCCTCTAAAGGTATAAATCTTCAGTTGGCTGGCCATCCAAAAAAAAATTAAAATAAAAGTATTCCTACTTAGAAGAAATATCCTTCAACAGTAAGATAGTGCTTCATGTGTGTTTTTGTGATCTTCAGATGGAAGACTTTGATAATCTTTTGCTTCAATGCAGAACATCATGGCGAATTTGGAGTAAAATCCTAAAATGGTGGATCTGAATGTGTTAGTCCATGTTCAATAAGGGAACTCTTTGACTGGTGGATTCATACCAAGAATCTGAATCTAAGAAAACTAATCTGGGATGTCTTATTTGTAGCTACATTGCGGAACATCTGGTTAGTAAGGAATGATGCCATTGTCAATCAGAAACAAATTCTATAGGAAGGCATAGTGGAATCAATCAAACTACAAGTGCTGCATTGGACTCAAGCCAAGTCAAGACCAAGAGGTTTCATCTCTGATAGCTTATTTCACACCATTAAATGTGTTAAATCCCTTGACCTTGCCTTGTTTTAGCCAGAAGTGTCCTTCCTGTTTTGCTGTTGAAAAAAAACAAAAAAAGGCTAAGGAGAAAACTTGCTCAATATCATTCCATAATAACAACAATAGACAAAAGACATTCTCATGAGTCGGTCATCCCATAATTTCACTAATACTATGTTTGAATCAAGGATTTAGTGATGAAAAAGAAAATGACAATGAAAAGGTGAGAAAAAATAAAGCAAAAATCATCTTTCATTTTGTTCTCTTTTCTTTCATCTTTTTTTTTTTTCCCTCAATAAATTTGGATTCCAAACACAGTATAATGAAAAAAGAACTACACAATGCGATTATAAAATTACATGAAAAATACACTCTCCTTCCATGCTATCCACTCTAAAGTATACTCTAATGCTGTGTTTGGATCAAGTATTTGGAGAAGACAAAAAAAAGAAGAGAAGATATAAAATTACATAATATGTTTGATTGTTAGAGAAAATAGAGGGTAAATAAACATTAAAAATAATATTAAGGATTTAAAATATCTCATTTTGTTCTTTTTTCTCTCACATTTTCTTTTTATTTTTATTTTTCCCTTGATAAGTTAACCACCTAATCCTCATGATCTGTGAAACAAAAAGAGAAGAATTGTGAGGTCGACAGGCCAATAAGGTGGCAACTGCCTCAACGAGTTGGAGTAATTATGTAATAGATAAACATCCACTTAATAAGATAAACAGTATGGAATTCCAAAGCTTCAATAATTGTAGTAAATTCCGTTCACATAGAGCCCTTTCGATCATGAACACATTTTAAGTAACATAGTTTCAGCAAATAGTAATTTGTTAGCAAGAAGGCCTAAAACCCCATTTAGTTATATATTTTATGCTTGAAAGAAACAAGTTTCTCTTCCAATATTTACCCCATTGGTAGAATCGAAATCACAGTTAGACTAGAGTTATGCTCTCGAGAAATCAATGAATCCATGACTAATATTTTTGAAATTTCGATTGCATAAAATGTATGATCCCAAATAAACTTAATGATCACGAAATCAGAGTCAATTCTCATACTTGATCCTTATTTAGTAAAAACACATGAGAGTAACAAAATATTTCATTTCATTAATAATTGATGTGGACATAGCATAAACTCAAGTATTTATAATGTTTTTCAAATAGAGTTTTTGGTTATAAAAAATAAAAAAAAAAAACTTAGATATAATAGAAGGTCATTTACCTCTCAACAGAAGGTTCAAATCCAAGTCCCACAATGTCCTACGTACATGAGCATAATCCCATAAGACAAAAAGTTGGCAGCATTCAGATCGCAACCCTAAACTAGTATTAATGATTCAATTCAAAAGTAATATGAAATATTCAAAATTTTCTAAATAAACCCAAACAATATTGTCTTGACAATATTATAACCCTCGAATAATCACTCAAATAATTTTATAATCAGTCTTACACTAATAAAAGAAAACCCCAAACCTATATAGGTTTCTAAACTACCTCATAAACCCCAAACATATATGTTTCTAAACTACCACATAAACCATTCAAATCCATAAAATGTTTGATTAAATAATAGAGATTGGGGTCTTACTAATGTTACCTTAGGCGTTATTTTCTGTTGAAATCACCTCTAGTTCCACTTCTTCTACTCCAAGGAGTGCCCTTTTCTCTTTCTTTTGGTCTCTGTATATAGACATGTATATATTCGGAATATGATACAAATACAGGTATACAAAAAATCATCAACTGTTGCCATAAACCTCCTGTATACTCAGTTGGATACGAGATCACTTTCCTACATATAGTACTAGGTATGTAGAAGAAAAAAAAAAAGAAAAGAAGCGAAAGGCAAAGTCTATTTATTACACAGGAAGAGAAAAGAAGGATTCTGGTGATTCTACAAGAACAACGCTAGGCGTGAAACTCCTTTACATGCGTGAAAAATGATTATGGGGGTAGATTGTTTAACTACGTCGAGGGAAAAAAAATGACAGATGAAAATCTTAGTTCAACTAATTGAGAAAATGGCATAAAAAAGTGGAAATGGCAGAGAAATGTAATATTAAGGAGGGTGAAATTAAAATGCCAAAATGATGAGCAGAACACATTCAATACAGGGATAGTTGCAAATGCTCAGGAAGTGGAACAGTTGATACCATCAAAAAGTTCTCCTATAGTAATCTTGTGGAATGGATTCGGGAAGGTGGCCTTTGCTTGTAGCTCCATAGAAACTTGCTGCATCGATGGCCGAGACTGTGGAGTGGCATGCATACACGCAAATGCTAGCTTTGCAATAGAAACCACTTCCAGGGAGTTATGTTGATGATAAAGAAGAGATGAGATCGCTTGGGTGCTTCCCCATAATCACTTCAAATGTCAGCACTCCAAAGCTATAAATATCGCATTTCTCATTGACTTCCATTGTGTAAGCAAGCTCTGCAAGAAAAATCATACGATAAAAAAAAAAAAAAAAAAAGAAAGAAAGAAAGAAAGAAAGCAAGAACAAGAATTAGAAGAAACAAAGAAGAATAAAGGCGAAAACAAAGGAGAAAAGAAACGGCTCATGCTCCATTTTCAAACAAAGGTTTTAGTCGCATTATCATAAGATATACAAGCACTTGCATTTTAATAGTTAAATTCACGGGTAAAGCTTCACTTAGGGGCGTTTGAGAAGCTGATATTTGAACATTTTAACTACTACTTCATTAAATTAGCTGCCTCGTTGTCACTGAATTAGATGATTCACAAGGGATCAATGGGATTCTTGAGTTTTAACCTAATTGATGTGACCGGTCATTTTTTAGTCATTTTTTAATCAACTGAAACATGAAAAAAAAGAGAAAAAGGTATCCAAAGGGGGAAAATCACAACAAATTATGCAACATAAAGGGAATGTGTAAATCTCTTCCCCATACGGTCCATCTCAAATGCCATTTTACAGAAAACATGCCTATTAATTGATACAATTTCAAGGTAACTTTTAAATTCAATCGCCCTCTAAACTTAGTGGAAGAATGATGAGGTTACAATGTTGTAACCTAGCATGATTGGAAATTTAGATGAATTCTATATTAATGAATTGCAGAAAAATCGAGTCAATAGAAAAAATATATACCTGGAGCAGCATACCCGAAGGTCCCTGCAAATGAAGTCCAATTGGATGGGTCGGGCTTGATGATTCTAGCTGGGCCAAAATCAGATATGTGAGCCACATATTCCGAGTCTAACAAAACATTCTTGCTCGACATGTCCCGTTGTATGACCGAAGGGCAACAATTATGATCTATATTACTTGGACTCTTTTAAATATGTGAAGTATCTGTGTCGGACACTCGACACTTGATACTAGTTGGACATGTATTTAATAAGGATGTATAACTAATTGAGTTTATTATAAAACTAAGCATAGAACTTCCACTTTAGGTATAAAATGTTATATTTTAACTTGTAAATGTCATTTTACCTTTCTTTGAACATGAAAATGAGATGAATCTAACATTTGAACATATACTTGCATCCGACACCCGTAGCCGAGTCCAGGTAACATAGATCATAGTGCATATAAGATAGAGCCTTTGCCATATCTTCAACAACATTCACTCTTAAGCCAATCAAAGTTGGCTGCTTCATCCTCAATTCCCAGTACCTTTTCTAAGCTTCCTTCTTCCAAGAGCTCATAGACCAGAAATGAGTGTTGTGGGTGCGATCAAAAACCATAAAGCTTCACGATATTATGATGTCGGATTTCTGTTAATGCACGTATCTCACTCGTAGAACCTTTTACATTAGCCAGCTCCTCCTCGCCATCTGGTGACGCGTGAAGTTTCTTCACAGCAACAACCTGACCGACCACTTGGCAATTCAGCTTTATACACAGTGCCAAAGCCTCCCACTTCAATGCAATGTTCATCGCTGAAGTCCTCTGTCACATCGATGATGTTTAGGTACACCATTTTCCCATCAAAGCGCCATATTGAAAACATATTCTGGCAGTTTGCTTGTCTCAGCTCACTTTTCATGTTCATCACTCGTGGGCGAACAACCAAATAAATCCCAATGAACATAAAAAAAAATAAAAATAAAAATAAATAAAAAAAAAAAAAGAAGAGAGAAACACAATGCCCAGAACAAGAAGTATGATCAAAACCATTACATGGTTTCCCTTTGACCCCTTAGCTCTATGGTTCAGTGTAGAGGGGCATGCCTTCAAACCTTTATTATTTCTTTCTGACTGCCTCGAAGGAAGCCTGATGAAAGGCTCTCGTGTTTGTAAGAGGACCCTCCAACTGATTGTATGATACATCGACGGATGCCAAACCCAACATTTCTTCAAAACTGGATGGGATAGAACCAGAGAGTTTGTTGTGGGAGATATTCCAGGTCTCTAAGGTTTTCAATTCTCCCAGTTGTTGGGTTATCTCACCTTTTAGCAAATTTTGACTGTGATCAAGGTATTACAGAAAATTGTAAATTATTTACTTCAAAAGGAATACCTTACCAAAGTCTATTTTTGCTCAAATTCAAGTCGCATAGCTTTCCTATTGCTTTGGATTTGAGCCGCTTAGATGGTTTGCCACCAGGTTAAGGTGTTCCAGATTGGATAGCTTGCTAATTTCTGGAGGAATGTTGGAAGAAAGCTTATTATCATTTAAAGTAAGGTAGAGCAATAACCTCAACTTTCCCAAATTCTTTGGAATCTCCCCGACTAGATGATTTGAAGAGAGGTCAAGTATATGTAGCTGAATTGCCTCTCCCAACTCTGGCGGTACCCTTTCAGAAATATTATTGCTGGAGATCTTAAAGCTTGTCAGATTATGGCAGTGGCCCCAATTTTGAGAAGGCTCACCGTAGAAATTATTATAACTCAAATCGATGTAAACCAAGTTTGGGAATATGATCAAATCTTGTGATATATTTCCAGTAAGTTGGTTTCGGTCAAGCCTAATTCGGTGTAAGCTACTGCAATTTTTCAAGCTTTTTGGAATGTTATCTATGAAACTGTTGTTTCCTGAAAAAAAAAGTCCGAATAAATCCACCAAGTCAGAAAATTCGTAAGATTGTTCAACTCAGGAGGAATGGAGCCATTAAGGTTGTTCATGAACAATCTCAAATCAAGAAGGGAGCTCATCTTTCCTAGTTCTGGAGGGATGGAGCCACATAATTTATTTCCATTCAAAATCAACTGTTCGAGTTGAACCAAGTTTCCTATTTCATAAGGAATGGAGCCTGCAGAAAACTCATTTGAAAGAAAAATCAGCTGTTTGAGCTAAGTCAAGTTTCCAGTAGTAGAAGGAATGCATCCTGAGAGTTTGTTATAGTGAAGAAATAGAACGATTAACTTGGTCAAGTTCCCAATAAAAGCAAGGATTGAACCTGTGAGATTGTTGGTTGATAAGTGGATTGCATAGAAAGACCTTAGCATCCCAACTTGTGGAGGGATATACCCAGAAAGTTTGTTGTCTAAAATGTCAAGGAAGATTAACTTGCTCAAGTTCCCTATGGAAGGAGAGATTGAACCCATAAGATCATTCTTTGCCAAACTGAGTTCAAGAAGTGACCTTAGAGTCCAGACTTGGAGAGGAATGGGACCAGAAAGTCTATTATATAAAAGGTATAGAGAGTTTGTCGCTCAAGTTCCCTATAGAACTAGGAATTGAACCTTCGAGAAAGTTCCTCTCCAAGTGCAGAGCATTGAGAGACCTTAGCGTCCCAATTTCTAAAGAGATTGAACCTGTGAGGTTGTTCTCCAATAAATCAAGTTCGACAAGCGACCTTAGCATACCAATTTCTCGAGGTATAGATCCAGAAAGTTTGTTGTCATAAATAGACAAAAGAGTTAGGTTACCCAAGTTGGAAATAGAAATAGGGATTGAGCCCTTAAGATTGTTAGAATACAAAAGACAGCCCAGTGAGGGAGCTAAGCCTTCCCATTTCTCGGGGGATGGAGCCACCGATTTGATTTCTGGACATGTAAAATATCCAAAGACTTTTCAGTGATCCAATTTCAGAAGGGATTCTTCCAGACAAATGATTAAGAGACAATTTAAGGTAGATGAGTCTTGAAAGATTACAAGTGTTTGAAGGAATAGGACCATGCAGTGAGTTATTATAAAGCTCAATCCAGCGCAGACGGGGAAGGATGAGAAGTTGAGATCATGAAGTGTACCTCTTAAACCACAACCTGTAAGGTTGATGCAGGAAATGCTTCCAGCTTTGTTGCAACCAATCCCTTCCCAACTGCATGGGTTGCTTCCTACCCATTATAGAAGTTGTAAAGATTGGTTTTGATTGTCGAGGCTAGCTTCCCACGTTAAAAGAGCCTCTGCTTCCTTCCCTTTTCCCGATACTACGCTACTAGTTGCAGAAGAAGCAAAGCAGCAAGACATGGTGATCAAAAGGACTAGGCAAGAGAGAAATTTATTGAGGAGAGGTTCTTGTACTAAGGACGTTATAATGTGTTTGTACAGAGGGCAATGGCCGGATGGAAGGATGGAGGGTTTCTACTGCATGGATAGGTATTTATAGATACAGATAGAGAAATACATAATAATGGAATATGATACTTAGACACTGACTGCTCACTGCTAACTGCTTACTGCTTACTGTTTACTGCTTGGAAAACTTAGTTGGGTTTGAAAAGTCTGGTGGAGCTCCTTTTAGGTTTTGATTCTTATTTTTGTTTTTCTTGTTATCCTCTGAGAGCCTGTTGGAACTTGGGGAGAGGGGAGAGAAGGTTAAAATTTTCTCTCTTTTTTTTTTTTTTCTTATTTGATTCTAACTAAGAGAGAAAGAAAAGAAAAAAGAAAAGAAAAGAAAGAAAAAATTTTAAATCAATCTCTCTTCTTTCTTTTCATTTTCTTTACAAAACCAAGCAGGGAAAAAAAAATATTTTTACTTTATTTTGTGTTTCTTTCATTTCCCCTGCTTCCCTTTTTACTCCTCCAAGTTCCAAATATACTTTAAGTAGATCGGTTGGGATGACGACCTGGAAATTGTGCAAAGAAGCGTGTAGGAAATCACAAGAATAGGGATAAGTAGTGTGAACCTATTGATTTGCGCATAAATACTTGAAAACCAACTTTTCTATTTTCATCAATCGAATACCAAACAAAATGTATCAAGTTATTAAGAATACCCCAATTTAGAGAATAAGAAACAACTCTCGATTATATTACTCCAAAGCTGTGTTGGGATTGAGCCCAAACATCTGCTCATATAGGAAAAGACCCGAAACACTTACATGATTCTTATTGTGCAAAAATTAAATACAAAAAAAATTATCATAAATGATAAAATCAAGCTAAACTTGAAACCGCTAATTTAGGATATCAAAATCATGTCAGAATTGACAAGTCAAGTATGACTTTTCTAGAAAACTAAATGAAATATCTAAATATTACTATAAACAGCAAAATATTTTATTTGAGACCTTAAACGATAGAATTTGTCAAAATTTTACGTTTCGGAATGTCTAGCTCATAATTGTATTTTTCATCAACCAGTCAAATTTTGCACTATTTAGAGATAAACTTGCGTTGACTGCCCATTTTACCATTGGATAAATCCAAGTGCTCCATATAGTGCAATGTCACGCAGGTTATAGCATATTGGATAAGTCCAATTACTCCATATAGTGCAGTGTCACGCATGTTGTAGCATCAAAACTATATGCACATAATATCGGCAACCCTAACCATTCAACTTCTTCTCAACAAAATCACACCACATTATTACGTTTATGTGATGTGATAGTTTATTTGTGTAATGTCATGTGTCATAAGAGATAACACTTTTTAAGATATTATACCCATTATTATAACTATATGATGACTTTTTGAATTTAAAATACCTGCCATGTAAATAATTTCATAGTCACAATTTAAACAAATATTTCACACCATGTAAACATAATAATGTAGTGTGACAGTCTTCTAATAACTCCATGTCAACATCAGTTTTCCATGCGTACATAAAGAGGAAGCAAATTGTTGTCGACGCTTATGTCCAGTAGGTAGACTTGACTTTGGATGCCTTTTTTTCATCTAACTTTTTCTCCATGGCCCACGTCGGGATGCCCTGCTGAAATTGACTGATCAAAAGTTTAGCATCAAGGTTGTAAAACGGAAACAAAATCACAGATAACGTTTTACTTAACCAAAAGCATTTGGTACTACATATGGTTTTCTATAATTGGTTCCAACTAAGATCTTAATTATGTTTTTGGAAAAATAAAATTTTCATCCCGTGGCAATTGGCATAAAAGAGGTGCTCCGTTACAATGACTTCCAGTCATAATGTTAATATGAGAAACAAAAGCAACAAATGATACATAAAATGGGAACATGAAATGTGTCCTACAAATACTATGAAAAAAGAGAAATACTAGGCCATGTTATATAAAACTGAATAAAATATTTATAAAAGGAATTTATTAAGAATCTTAAAACTAGCAACATAAAGTATTAGAATATTTATATTATCCATTAAAACTCTAATGCTACACAATATCTGTATTATCCATTAAAACACTAATGCTACATGAAAAGTAATAAAAAATTTAGAAGTATTTTTCTAAGAGCTTTGGACAAATTTTTTTTAAAATTAAAATAGAGTTTCCTAAATGTTTACAAAAAATTTTCTTAAAAATTTTATGAATATTTGGTCTTTGTTTTGAAATGAATTTCCCATTCTGAAAAAGTCTTCTAGCAACTATAAAAATTGAAATTAGTTTTGTTGGCATGAAAATGGAAACATTTCAAAAATATTTTGAAAATTTTCATAAACATTTCGAAAGAGAGAAATACTAGTATAGTAAAATACAATCTTTTTTTATTTTTCTTGGTAAAATTTGTATACTATTTATAAAAATTTCTAAATTTGTTTGGCACAATTTATTATTTTTAATATATAGCATTGTATTTTTATGCATTCCTGTATTTTATGATATGTTTTTATGAAAATGATAGGATTTCGTTATTTCACTAGTTTTTTATTTTGGTCTCTTAAAAACCAAAAACGTTTTGCTCGTTTCAATAAGAAAAATGCTTCCACTGCATCAGTAGGAAAAACGTAGCACATTCCGACGAATAATATATTGATCAGCTTGTGTCCAACGCATCGGCTTGGCTTTGGGTCTCCTTCGTCATCTTGCTTTCACCATGGAATAAGAGACTCAAAAAGAGTACACTGAAATAGACTGTCTCGACTTGCATGCGACTCGGTCACAAGGACTACTTGTCCTATAAATAAGCAGCTGCCAAGGAGTCCCTCTGTAATGATGTGGTTGTGATCTATTGTACATTTATATTTATTTCTGTAATGATGTGGTTCTGATATATTGTAAATTTGTAACTACATCTTATAATGATAGAATTTATGTTTTTAATGAAGGGATCACAATAGACTACATTATCATGACGTATAGAGTTCAGTTTTGATGCACTACAATGTAAAAATATTTTATACAAGAGGGTACCAAAATACAACACCTTTTTATGTGGTACTTTTTCTTTATTTTTTTCTTTGTTTTTTTTTTTTTGTTTTTTGGTAAGCCAAAACAAAACGGAACCAAGCTAAACTTAACCAGCATCTTGCCTTCAGCCCAAGTATTTTTACTTGACACAGCTACTTTCCAAACTTTATTATGTCACAAGTGTGAACTTTAACTAATTTGAGCAAAGCACGTAAATCGTGGTTAGTATCCTTGTTTTTAAAGTGCATTTTATGAAAAAAAAAAAAAAAACCAAATTTGTTAATTAAAATTTGAAAAAAAAAAAGGGTATAAGCGTGGTTGTTGACCGTAATTTTTGGGTTTCAGTTTGATTTTTCAACAAGGAGGACAAGCGTATATCTATATATATATATATATACATTGTAGAAACATCAATCAAACCCTCCCTCTTACCCATTGTGTGCAATCATGTAATAATTTTAATTTCTAACAAGAAGTGTCTCAATCAAACTTCCTTTCTCCCTCTCTCTTCATTGTTGTGTAGAACTCAAGTCTCAATCACACACATACACACTCTCTCTCTTTTAGTTCTTTTAATTATAATAAAATAAACTCACATTTTATAAAAATATCTTAAGAGCGTAAATGCTAAACGAGCTTTATATGCTTTTTTTTAAAAATGTTAAAATTACTTTTAGCATAATTAAATTTAAAAAACAGTGTGTGTTAAGTAAACAAGCTAAGACTTCGTCAGTCTACCGTGTATGAACTAATAGAACATAACATAAAAAAACATAAATTTTAATTAAAAAAATCAATAAAGACAGGAAAAAAAAAAAAAAAAAAACTTCATGTCCAAACACCTCCTTAAACTAGAGTGCACTGAGCTACCTTTTTTTTTTTTTTTTTTTCCTTTTTCTTATTCTTTTTTTCGTGAACTAAAGATGACATCTTTCTTACTTTCTTCTGCATCCTCTTTTTGCATACTTCGAATTCACTTAAACAGAGGTGACAATTTAACTCAGGTATGAAATGCAATAGCAATACAATTCCAACGCTCTATCACAACACAAAAGCAGTTAACATGTCCCAATAGTTCCCGGATAGTAAAGAAGAAAAACATAAAAGGGAAAGATGTAGAATGGAAAAAAAGCTAATGCGTGCTGCCTTTCTCTGGGCTGGGTTTCTCTACTGTCCAAAGCCTATATAGTTCACAACATCATGAGAGAAATAATAGAAGCAGTATGATCCCTGATAAAAAAAAAATTTCATCCAAATAACTATTTTTCATCCATTTTTTCAACAGATTGCTAATAGGAAGAGTTGATTAATACACATTAGTAGTTCAAGGGTCAATTTGTTATGTTTAGAGTTTAAGGAAACCTAGTAATACTGAGTTATGTTTAATCCAGAAATAAAACACAACCAAATGCATCAACCCACATATTGTTCGGACAACAACACCAAAATAAACAAACAATGACACTGTCATGTTTTTCATTTTCTAAGTTTCCAAACAAACAATAAAAGCAGTGAATACAATCAAAACACCTTGTGCCCTTGGAAGAAGGCCTATACCAAGGAAAAGACAACACAAGTTTCCTTGGACAGAGTGCTTCCTGGCCCCTCAGAAAAAATGCCTTCTTTCATATCATTAGTATGATCCCTGATAAAATTTGCAAACAGCCAAGGCTAGCAATCTTTCTCAACCCGATGAATTCATTTGATCACATCTGTACACATTGCCAGTACATAAAATATACTTTTCAGTCCTGTTAATACATTCGTTGCACCTGTACATCTTGCTAATACATATGCAGCTCTCTCTCTCTCTCTATCTCTCTCTCTCTCGTGATGCTATTTTTACATCTGCAACTCTTTGTATCAAGTTCTCAGTATCTTAAAAGGAAAATGATTCGTTTGTTGTTTGCTTCATTTGAACTTCCCAAAAATAATGTTCTTCAGTCCCAAAATTTCTCAGTCTAGCTGTCAGCAATATAAGAACCTCCATGTGTTGTTGTAGAGCAGCTTAAGTCCTTGTCTGTATGCTGAACCTCTCACAGAAGCTACATATGATAATGTAGCTAATTGGCCATATATACATCATCCAAATAGGCCTCAGTCTAATGGTTTTGATCCGAAATTGCCAAGATCACTCTAAGAGACCTTGCCTTATCAGGAGTACCTGCTTGATCGAGTTGTTTCTGACCCTCTTGATTTGGCGTTTCCATAGGATCTCCAAACCTCTCGCCAGTGGCGCCTGCTGCTGCTTCTCTCAAATGGATAATTCTGGACGTCTGTATGCATTCTTGATGTGCTGCCACCAGTGCCTCTCTTTTGGGCGTTTCGCATCTCTTCTTCTAGATCATATCGTGACCGCTACAAATAGACAGCAATTGACCAAGTTAACACCAAAGTTCAAAGGAAATATATGCAAACATACATGTATGAGTTGAACATTGTGCATAGAAAATAGTGATCCAAACAATTGTCTATTTCTATGCATATACAATCAAAACGAGGCTAATTAATCAGGGGTCCTCAGTCAAAATTGGGTGGTCTTAGGAGGGTAGACTCTGTACAAAGTCACAAACCTGATCACTGGTTTATTTACAGAACGGGTCCCCAAAATGTAATCAAATTATAGAAGTGGAAATAATCATAATTCTTGAAGTCTAAAAACCTAGCATAAAAAGTTGCTACGTAGCACATAACATTCGAAGTAATTATAGGGCTTGAAATGGATCATAACAGCATTACAAGGCCCATTTAAAAGAGTGCAAAATAATTAAATTATGGCTTCACCCACATTACTCAGAAAAGATTAAAGCAACCGTAATATGTTTGCTACAGAACAAGGTTCTCTTTTTCTTGCCCCCAACCCCTCTTGAGATCTTTGTGCAGCACATTACCTGAAATGACTGATTATCTAAAGGGTGTAATTGGCAGTTCAAGACTGATTTGACGGAGCTTTTCCAGCACAATCCCAAAATTTTGGTATATCAAAGTCAGAATGTGGCAAGCTTCTTTCCTTTCATTCACCTCTTAAGGACAGATGCAAGCAATTGCATTGCTGAGATGTTCTTTCATGTAATGTATGCTGGCTGTTAACTTGTGAACAGGTTGTGAATTCCTTTCTCTCATAATAAACGTCGATGCTGTGTATTAAGCTCCATTGCTCTCTGGACATATAATACTCCCTATCTGATGCATAGGTTGGGTTCTAAAAACCTTTATGTGGTTGATTGAGTCTGTTCATGAAGTACTAGAAGTGTACTTGTGATTACTTATACCAAAAAAATAAAAATAAAAATACAAGAAAGGGCTGGGGCAAGTGGTAATAAAATGGCTCTGGGTTCATCTATGGACACTTACGGAAATGCAAAAAACAACTGTTAAGTTGAATGGTGAAAATTATTTGTTTGTGAGAACAAGCTGTTAAAGTGTTTTTAGGATCAAAAAAGATGCCACAGTTTATTTGGTCTGATACCCTACCGAAGTGAGAAGGCTGAGCAATGTAAGTCTAATAATTGTTTGGTAGTGACTTGCTTACAGAATAGCATGGACTGTATCGTGAATGCCAATGTAATGTTCTATAATATTGCTAAATAGATATGTGATTCAGTTCAAGCAATGTTCTACAGTTTGTGAACTGTATGGAATATATTTTTGCTTCAGCAGGGAGGTAAAAATTTGGGAAACTACTTTAGGGCATTTAAGGTCATGTTGGATGAACTGAACCAATATCATCCTCTTACAAGTGATATTGAGATTTTGAAGAAGCAGCAGGACGAATTTTGTGTCCAACTTTCTTTTTGGACTTATGGCATCTTCTTGCATGCTTGCTAGATACAAAAGTGTATTAGGGTTTTCTTATTTCTTATCCTTTGTTGCTGTTTATGCAAGAATGACATGCTTACTTATATTAAAAAAATCAATTTGAACGTCCTCTTATATCTACTATTGTAACATAACGAAATTGAAGCTCAATTTGGTTGTCCTATCTGCATCTTAATGCCTTGGAATATGTGAAAGGTGCTCTTCAGTCATATTGTGATTCTCATGGCATTATTCATCAAAGTTCATGTGGTTATGCCATTCAACAAAATGGAGTTGCAAAACATAAGACTTAGACATTTTCTTGAAGTAGACAGGACCACAATGTTTCAAATGAGACTTCCGCCAAAGTTTTGGGGTGATGTAGTTCAAACGGCTTGCTTTCTTAGTAACCGATTGCCATCTTTGATTCTTGGTGCTCAAACTCTCTTTTCTGTATTGTAGGCTCAGCTTCCCTTATTTGAATTACCTCCTCGCATCTTTGGTTGTGGTTGTTTTGCATAAGTTCTTACTCCAGGTAATCACAAATTGGCACCTCGTGCGGTCAAAAGTTTATTTGTTATATACTCACAAAATTAAAAAAAAGTTATAAATATGGAACCCTAACTATGTCGTCATTTTGTGAATGTTGATGTTATATGGATATGTTTATACTAAGAAGCATAGGTACGGACGGCAAAATTATACATTTTAGGTATTTTTTAATGTCATATGCAGAAATATTTTACTTAAAACATAATGATAAAATACAAAATATCACCAATTAAATTAAAAATCATGAATTCTATTGTTTAAAAATCAAATTATGTACAAAATTACATTGCTTTTATTTTACAATAGGATTCCAAATGATTTTCTTCTAAGTTGCAACGTGTTTCATTTGTGTAAGTGATGAACACGGGTGTCCCCCGAGTGTCGAAAGCGTGTTCGATTCTAAAAAAATAACAAAATAATAGGACACGTTTGGACTCGTATCCGATGAGTGACGTGTCCAATGCGGACACCACCCTGGAAGTGCCCATGCTTCTTAGTTCCTATAGATTCCTCTCCTCAAGTTCCTTTGCCTGTAGCTTTTAATTCGGCACCCATGAGCAAACCACGACAGACGTATCATAGGAGGCCACGGATAGCTATCCACAACCCTCCACTTTGTCTAAGGACCCAACTAACTTTTTCAAGTTCTTCCTTCCTCTAATGAACCCCTATTGCATTGTCAAAGGCACTTGCTCTTGCACCTTTCATCCTATTGAAAATGTCATTTTGGTATATTATTATCCCCTCGATATCATTTCTTTGTCTACTTTTTGGGATCTATTTCATTCCTCATTCTAATGCTCAGGCGTTAGGTACACCTGGTTTGAAACACGCAATGGATGAAGAAATGGATGCATTACATAAGAATGGGACTTGCAAGCTCAAAACATTTCCTCCAGGAAAACAGGCAATTGGGTGTCGTTGGGTTTATGCTATTAAGAGTCATTCCGATGGCACTATCGAGAGGTTGAAGGCACGGTTAGTAGCTAAAGGTTGCACTAAAACTTTTGGGGTTGATTACTTTCAAACCTCCCATGTAGCTCATTAAAATTCGGTTACGAGTATAGTTATCTATTGCAGTCCACAAGAGTTGGCCCTCTCTATCATCTTGATTTTAAGAATGAAATTCTTCATAGTAATCTCCAAGGGGACTGTAAATGGAGCAAACTCCTGGGTATTTTACTCAGGGGAGTCACAGAAGTCTATGTTGGAGAGAATGTGGTTACAGACAGTGATTCTGTAGGAATTAATGAACTGAAACTACATCTTAGGAAACATTTTCATGTGAAAGATTTAGGCTGACTGCAATATTTATTGGGAATTGATGTTAGCAAGGTCTAAGGATGGAATTTCACTGTCCCAAAGGAAATATGTAATTGGTCATCTAAGAGAAACAGGTATGCTGGGGACTAGATTGTTTGATACTCCTGGATCTAATACTATTGAGATGTTCAATGATGTCGCAACCACTCCAGCCCCTGCAGTTGTTCCAAGTATTGAGATGTTCAATGATGTCACAGCCACACCAGCCCCTGCAGTTGTTCCAATCCAAGGAAGCAAGAAAGCAAGAAAATGATAGCAATCGGTTGGGGAGCATCACCCCATGGCCTAAATGTAAAACTTGATAGAGATGAAAGGTAAGGTGTTTGATAATCCGGGAAGATATAGGAGACCAGTAGAGAAACTATATACTGACCGTGACGCACCCTGATATAGAATTTACAGTTGGAGTTATTAATCAGTACATGCAAAGCTTGAAACAACAGCAATGGGATGCTGTTTATCAAATTTTAAGATAGCTCAAGGCTGCACCAAGAAGAGGTTTGGTGATTAGACTGTCCAATTCTCTTGAAATTGCAGGTTATTCCAAATTTCCAATTCTGTCTGGGCTGGACATCATTTGGATTGACACTCAATATCTGGCTATTGTACCTTTGTTCGCGGCAATTTGATGTGCGGAAGAGTAAGAAGCAAAATGTTGCAGCAAGATCAAGTTAAGAGGTCAAGTATAGAGCTATATGTGGGTAAAGTCACTGCTAGAAGAGATGGGTTTGAAAAATAATGGGCCTATGCAAATTTGGAGATAACCATGCAGCAATGCATATAGCAAAATAATCTGGAGGTTCATGGGAGATCAAAGCATATTGAAGTGAATTGTCATTTTTGTATGAAATATGGCCATAAGGAAGCAGATTAGTACAACTTGTGTTAGGTCAAAAGACCCAATGGAAGACATGTTCACGAAGGATTTGAGGAAGGTTCATTTTTCTAATTTATGTGAGAAGCTGGGATGATAAACATCTATGCTCGAGCTTTGACAGGAGTGTAGAGTGTGAATGTCAAGAATAAGGGTAACTCTCATCTTTTCACTTGTATTAAAATTGAAGAGGTGAGGCAATGAGATAGGACTGCACTCTCTCTTGTTCTCTGTCTTATGTATTTTTTGCTCTCCATTTTTTATTTTTGGGTGGCGAGGAACCGTTGCAATGCAAGGCCCTTGGGGCCCACCCCAGCAATGTAATCCCTGGGTATGGTCCCAATACGCTCCCACCAAGTAAACTCGAGGGATTTTAACCTGCGTTGGCCATGTGGGAGCAAACGCACTGACCAATGTGAATGGCCTGCGGTGGCATGACTGTCCTATTTTCTGTGCTTCCCTATCTAACAATCTCTAGAGTTAAATGTTGGAGAGGCTCTATCTCAGCCGTAGAAGGTTTTATTCTGAGTTTCATTGCTAAAAATACAAAGTCTATTTCTTTTAATTGCTTCAACTGACTGGTTTGTCATGTTATTTGCACATGTTATGCATTCAAAATTCTCTATTGTAAAAGAGAAGTAAAGAAAAAAACCTAGCAAAAAACAAAGTGCCATATGTATCTTCAGAGAAAGAAAAACCAGCCACCAGCGCCATGTACAGAACGCTAAAGGGATGTCCTCATCACCTAGCATGTGTTGATGGGAGAAAGGACAGATGCCAGTCTTGCACTCGAGTGTAATTGCAATGGCTCTCGAAGAAAATTTTTAGGTGATTATTACAAGGCTATGCAAGGAAGCACTTCAACAATGATTGGGGGAAGAACATCCATAAACCAAGAAAGGGAGAGGAGGGGGCGGTAGATAATATAGAAAAGATTGAAATTTGTTGGACCGCCCTTTCAGAATTGAGGTACCATCACTGCACCCCAAGACACACAGAATTAATAAATTATGTAAGATAATATGGAATGATACCTTAGTAGGATCTGAAAGTACTGCATATGCTTCTCCAATCATTTTGAAGATCCTATCAGCATCTTTGTGAACCTCTTCCACTACCTCCTTCCAAAGCCCATCATCTCCATTCTCACTTCTAGCCAAGGACTGACCAGCCTACATCAGAAAAATACCATTGGAAAGTGCAAATGATAGTAGCTTCCTAAGTATAGCAGAGATATGAAGAGTCTGAAACCTTGTCAGGATGATGTCTGAGTGCAGCTTTCCGATAGGCCTTCTTAATTTCTGATGCCATTACAGAGGGATCAACTCCCCTGGAATAAAAATGCAAATGAATTTAGAATATTTGTTAGATTGAACTGCAGCAGCAATCATGTTGCAACAATGGCAATATTTGAAGAGAACAATGGCGTTTTCTTTCTCATTAAAAGGCAAATTTCACCGAAACAGATTCTATATTACATGGACTCAAGTACATGTGCCAAATGCTGGAACGTGCCTAATTATCAGATTGATCTAATTCTCAAGTCCTAGGATACCAAGACACAACTAACATTCATATTTCTTACTATTGTCCTTTTATTTCCAAGGGAGAAATGCTGTGTCAATGTATAGTGTTGAGCATGGCCACTTCTCCCACTTTGAAGCAACCATGTCAGAAAAGTAACATAACAAGGGAGTTTTATGTACTGTGAACTTTAGATTACCAGCTGTGCTTGCTAGGTGCATGTCCAAGTGACTGATAATGTACCATAACACAGTGGTTTGTAGGGTCTGAAAAATGCACGCAGCTCAGAGCATATGCAACACCAACGACAACAGTAAAGCTGAACGTGTCAAACAGCCCACAGATGAAGTATTAACAAATTTAAAGGGGAAAACAGAAACACTGATAACAATGCCAACAACAATAGATGACATGCAAGACCATATATATCCAAATCTGAGATGGCTATACTTAAAACCCTCCCTCCCTCTCCGCTCTTCTGGTAAGCAAGGATTTCGAAATGATGAATAAACGATGCAACTCTGTCCAAAAATAGTGCACTTTGTTCCTTTGGCCTGTGATGCATCTGACCATACATTATAGGCAGACTAAATGTCCAAAATTTAGAAGAATGAAGAATGGAAAGTGATGATTTGTAACTAGATCTCTCTTTCTCTCGCTCTCCTGAACAGAGAACACAAGTTTTTCTTGCATCAACAAGGTCCTTAACAATACAGCTCTCTTTCCTTCTCTGCATTTTATCTATTTTAGACAGTTTTTTGTCCCAAGAGCCTAATTCCAAAATCTTAACCCTTTCCCACTCTTAATTTAACACTCCACACCCTTGCTGTCTACTATTTAAGCAACTAACTTTTGAGAATCCAGTAAGTCATCACTTCCAAAACTAGACAAATTCTGACCCACAAAACCCCCCAATCCCCCAACCTTATTTGTAAGTTTATTTCTTGGATAAGTAACCTTTGAGATAGGGCTGTAAAAGTTAAAGGACTTTTATTCCACCTTTTAAAATCCTAAACCTACGAACTTCGCCTAACCTTCACCCACCATAATCAAAATTAGCAGCATACACCCAGATTTCTAGTGCTCCTATATGATGAACCTAGTAAAGAATTAAAACTAATTCAACCAAAGCATACCAATCAAAGTAGAGTTACTTCCTGCTTTAGAATCACACATTTCACAAGATAAGTAATGCATGCCATTGTTGTCATCTTTACGTGACAATGAGATAACAAATTAGATTGCTGACATCACAAATAAAGTGGAAACTTACAAAATGAGGTACATATTCAAGGGGATTTCCTTTCTTGCTTCTTGTTCAATTGAAGAAAGCCATTGTTGAGCTTGTCTTAACTCATTCACACTACTCGTTCTATCAGATGCACCGGACTGGTTGGCCTTGTCCTCCCCTTGCTTCATGAGAAGAGATACTAGTCTCTCAAGATCCCTGGTTGCTTGTTCATAATCTCTGATCATCTCGAACAAGGTGGCTCGCCTAGAAATTGCCTGCAAAAGTATAACCAGAATAAACAACAACTATTTAACAACAAACTACTAAGCCTAAAATAAAAATAAATAAAAAAACATAATTTTCACAAAGGTTTCCTATTGCAAAATTTTCACGTATTAGTTCCACACAAAACACTATGAAAAACTACAAACATAAGATGGAAAATTGATTATTCTCATATGAATGAAACAAATGTTGACTCTGTGCCTTGATTTCGATGATAACAAAACATTATGTTAAAGATCTAATGACTCTACTTAATATGCAGATTATGTCATACCTTAATTTCAACAGATTTATTAGTTAAAGCTTGTCACAATGAAAGATATTGAAGAATCAAGAAGGATGGAAAGATGATGAACATGATAGGTTGACAAATTCAACAACCTCATGCATTACAAGTTTTGAAAGTTTGAATACAGACTTGAAAGTATGAAGAGATTGAATGCGTTCAAAGGAGTCAAGATTCAAGCAAAGTTAAAGATTACAAGTTCCATTGAAGATTTGATGAAGACGTTGAAGAATGAATAATTGAAAGTATTCTTGAAGATCCACATGTTTTGAAGAAGACCTTTCAAACTTTAGAAGTCTCAAATTGATGATTCTTGAAAAGCTTGAAAAGTTTTGTTATGATTTAAAGAAATCTGGCAAAGTCGAAGTTTCTAATCAAAGGAGTTGACACATATTGTAGAAGAGTTGACACATGCTTCAAAGAAGTCGACACAGCCTCTAGAAGAGTCGACACAATGAGATAGTAAGTTGAGTTTGAAGCTGCCAAAGAAAGGGGTCGGCACTTCTACAAAAAGGATCGACACATTAGTCCAGATTAGAAGCCATGAAAATGTTCAAAAAGAGTCGACACCTCATTCCAAAGGGGTTGACACATTAGGACAAAGGTTTTGATAACAACTCAAAAGGGGTCGACACATTCCCTAAAGGAGTTGACACATTAAGGAAAATTGCTGAGAAATAGGAGTCAGAACAAAAGGGGTCGACACATTTCTCAAAGGCATCGACACATTGAGGCAGATTGCAAAAATGTTAAAATCAAAACAAAAGGAGTCGAAATATACAGAAAAAGAGTCAACACCTCGTCTGTAACAGCTACATTTTTTGAACATTGAGTCAACATATACAAAAAAGGGGTCGATACCTCGCCTGTAACGGCTACATTTTTTGAACGTTATACTCTACCGTTTTTGACTTATAATACACCTAAATAATCTCCAACGGCTAGAATCGATGCAAGGCTATAAATACAAAATCCCCACAGCTTCTACAAGTAAGAAACAAAGATTAAAAGTGCTGAATCAAAGATTGAAGCTGAGTTTTTCTGAGCCCTAACTGCTATATCTATTTTGCTAAGTGTTTGGGGTTAGTCATTGAGCTATACTTGTTCATCTACTCTTTGTGAGAGTTATTCTTCATATAACCTTCATCTATATCACTTGGGTGAGTTTATAAACCCATGAGTTTGAGTATTATTGAAAAAAACACTTGTGAGTTTGAGTGTTCTTGAAAAACACACTTTTTGAGTTTTTAGTGTTCTTGGGTAAAAACACTTTTAACTTGGACAAAATCACTTTTGAGTTTGAGTGTTCTTAAAAAAAACACATATAAGTTTAAGTGAAACTTAGATAAAATCACTTGTGAGTTTGAGTGTTCTTGAAATAAATAGTTGTAAGTTTGAGTGAAACTTAAACAAAATTACTTGTAAATTTGAGTAAAGTTTTAACAAAATCACTCGGATTTTGAGAGCTTGAGAAGAGCTCTTGTAAGAGTGAGCTGGGCACTTGTAGCAAAACCAGCTACTGTGTAAGGGGACTTTACATAGTGAAATACCTTCAAGAGAATCGAGGAAAAGAAGACATAGGCAAGATTGGCCGAATCTCTATAAATCTAGTATTCTTCTTCTCTTGCTTTGTTTTATCTCTTTACTCGCTATACTTGCTTGCATTGCATTCTATCACTTGCTTGCTTGATTTATTCTTTGATTAATTATTGTCAAATTACTTAAATTGGTTTTAGTTGCATTATTTGATATAAATTTTATAAAACCCAATTCACCCCCGCTCTTGAGTTGCCTACTTAGGCCAACAATAAACCCATCAACAAATTAATTACCAACAACGCTTGTTATAAAAATTAAAATTGGTCCAGATCACCCTCCCCCCCCCCCCCCCCCCCCCCCCTTCTCCCTTTTCTCTCTCCTCCTTTCTCCCTCCCATGAGTGCTCCTTCAGTAGAGGAAACAGAACCTACTGAAGTATGACAAGAGGAGATATACATTGGAGAAGAAAAAAAAAAAAAAAAGCAGGAACCAAGAGAACCAGAAGATTAGAAACTGATGAAGAAAAAAATATATATATATTCCTCACGCTGTATCTGTAAGGCCTCAAACTTTCAAACAACGTCTGACAGCATCCAGTGCTAGAAAACCTGCTGGTACCGCTACTTATAAAATCAGTACAATCTCTTTCTACCATTATCTGAGATTGGACAACTTCTGGCCCGAAGCCCAGTACAAGGAAAGACAACTAAACTTTTGATGGCTTTATCAAACTAGCCAATTCCAAAAAAGTAAATACTGCACTTAAAATGACACTGCAGACAGTATCTTTGCCACACTATGGGGGGGCATGTGCTCAAAATATTGTCATGGTATCTGTGGATTCTGCAAATTCCAATCTGACCAAAACTCCTAAGAGGAACAAACATAAAAAGGTATACCAACTTGACACAAGTATGAGGAATCCAAGGGTAATAATAATGGAGAGGAAGCTATGGCAAGCAATATACCGGAAGAGGAAACTCTTTTGCAACAATATCTTGCTCTTTCACAATATCCGCTTTCAAAAATTAATCTAAAAAGTTCGCATAAGTGTCAAAACCTCTACGGGGAAAAACAACCTATCCCAACCATCAAGGGCAGAAGTTTAAACTAAAAATTCAAATAAGGTTGTAGTTATTGATTAAAGTCCTTTATACAAGCACATAATGCATGATAAGGATTCATAACTTGTTTTATACATACATGATCAACAATAGATACTTTTGGGACAGCAACAGAACACTAGAAGAGTGCCTTAAAATTGCCCCTCTCTCTCTCTCTCTCTCTCCCCTTTTTTGTTTCTTCTTCAAACTTGCTTTCTCCTTTAAAGGCTGGGGTAGCTTTGGGTCCACCCCAACAAAAGCAAGTCCTAACTAATTGAATACTTGTGTCAGATATCCCCAAATTGGTTTGCCTAGACCTGAAGAAAAAAAAAAAAAAAGTACATGTAGTAGTTTTGGCTGTTTGGAACCCTTAGTTATTTAATTTCAGTCCCTCATAGTGTTTATATTACATCAGTAGGAAGTAAGTTACTGTTCAAGCTAGTGAAGAGATTACCTATTTGAGCTACCTTGGTCTTTAAAAATGCTTTTTAACTTATATAATTTTAGGGCTAACACTACATGTTATTAGGCGTTCTAAACCTATGAAAAAGGGTTGTCATCATGACTATTGAAGTCAGTGAGAATCCAATTGGGAAGTTCGAGCTCATGCTGTGTTCCTGTTGTAATCTACCATGCTTCAATTCATTAAAACAACACCATATACCCTAAATATGTTCTTGAACTCCTATCTTACCAATTTCTAATCTACCATAATCTACTTTAAAGTAAAAACTTAACCAATCTTTACCATGTTGTTGAAACCATTTGGCGGGTAGGGGGTAAGGGATCACAGTAGAAGTTGTACGAAAAAGTACCACTATTTCATCAGCCAATTCTTTCATGAGAACACCAGCCTACACACCTTGGTAATCACTCAACAAATTTGAGGGTGTGGGGGGTGGGGGATAAGCCAGCTTAATTAGAATAAGGGCCTAAACAAACAAGAAGGTACAACAATGCTATTCATCAAGCTCCATTGCATGGAACAGAGGAAAAACTTACACCACGCAATGATGACCAGATGAAAGTAGCCCAAACTTAGTAGAGCATAGTCCAACAAAACAACTAATGAGTGAATGGGAAGGGTGGAAAAGCTAGGTGGTAAATTGCCAAGGATGTAACGGGCCTTTTGACCACTTAGGTTGAAAACTTAGAAGTCCAAATTTATTTCACATATTTCCTAGCCACAGAAAATTTCACTCCATCGAGCCCCACGTGCCACTAGAATAGAAAACACTTTGTGCTTAAAACAACTAAAATAAGCGATACTTCTCCCAAAATAGATATTTCTACTCCTAGGCTTCCGTCTAAGAACAGGGGGTGGGGTCATGGAAGTATTCAATGATACATCAATTTTCCAAGAGGCCAAGTGAGAGCATGCTACACTTCCTTGACAACAATATCTTGGAACCCTGAGCCAAATATTTTCCCTTGAATGAGAAACTAAGATAAAAGCTACCTTCATCCAAACCAATGTACAGACTAGATCCTATCTTAGCAGTCCGTCATGCTGTCCCAAACTTGAGACTGACCTTTTTTCGAAGCTTCCCAAAAAAGGGAAAAAAGGGGGGAAAAAAAAGAGGAAAGAAAACATAGTAAATAAGCAAACTAGAGCTGAGAGTGTACCCTATTTGCATATTAAAAGGGATTCTACCATAACACAATAAACTGGCCGTAAAAAAAACAAAGATACGATCACAGATACAAACACAGTCACAGATACAGATACAGATACAAATACAAGACACAGCATTATCAAAAAATGAGAATACGGATACAATGCGAATATCCAAAAATATATATTTTTTTCATATTCTTATTTGTTATGTATATGAACCCCCACAAACCACAAAAAACGAGATGAAAAGTGAAAACAACTAAACAAGTTTACAATTATAATACAAAAACTAATAAGTTAAGATTTGAAGAATTGGAATTGGGATTTTTATGTTTTGGTGTTTTAAAGTTTTAAAATTTATAAATTTGGCTCTATTTAACACTTTTTAACAATGACATTTAACCCCGTCGTGTCCCAAAACGTGTCCAACTAAGGGACACGCTTGATCTGGACATGTTCAGAAAGTATCCACCAAAAAATTAAGAATCAAAATACTAGAAACACCATTAGACAAGTATTTTGGTATGTTCGAGGAGTATATGTCTGACACGCAAACGACATCCTAAATGAAGTGTCTCTTCTTCCCATACTTATTAATATAGTTCTGTATTGACCGGTACGTACCGGTTACGGGAAAAATGGAACAACATTGGTAGATTTCCGTTCTAGCTAACTTTCCGCACAATATCGAGGTTTTCCAGCATCCCTTTGCATCCCAACATAACAGACTATCCCGGTACAGCTATCTTCAGTTTCACTTTTTTGGAATAGAAAGCATTTATTGCTGACGGATGCATTTATTGCTCACTTTATGTTGTCTGTTATGATGAAACCTTGTGAGGGTGCACACAACTCTTTCTTTTTCTTTTTTTTTTAAACTCTACAACAAAGCAATTAAACATTACTTTCGTATGGGAACTGTCTCTCTATACTTATATATAAGAAATCAAGAGAGATTTCATTTTTCCCCCTAAATAATCTGATCATGCTCATGGAAATATCTCTCTATACACTAGAAATCAAAAGTTATTTCACTGTTTTGCTCCTAAATAATCTAAAATTTAATTTTTTATTGATATATAGCCCCTAATTTTTTTTCTTATAAGAGTAATTCAATATAAGTAATATCATACTATCTATATTGAAAATTTTAAATATATATACACATATTTTATATAGATAAATAATATTTGTAATGACAAATCCAAAACGGTACACCAAAATGCACCAGTACCAATACGTACCAATGACCTAAATGGTACACAAACTGGTATAGGATTGACAAATATGGTGCTTCCTAGCTGGCCATAAATTACAATGCAGCCGACCTCCTAGTAAGGGACAAGTGATAGTCATCATCAGGAAAGAAATCAGGTAAGACAGAACAAATAAATGAAGAGGTCTCATAAGCCATTGCAAATTTATCCACAGGGCAGACTGCCATAGCTCCGGAACTGAAGTAAATGTGAAATTCCCATTTTTTCCTTGATTAATTATCCTTGAATCCTGAATTTGCCTACATGTCTGCAAAAGAACTACCAGTTCCATGGACAAAGATCTCTTCTATAAAGCGAACCAAAGCGCATGGTGCTGGAGTGAAGAAAGCTCAATAAACACACACGAAAACAATGCAGGGCATAGCATAAATGAGACCGCTGATCATTTCATAAAACATATATGCTTGACCTTTCTCTTTTTTTTTTTGCATGACTCACCAAGCAACCCAGCAGTGATCAATGACAGAATGGTACGAACAAATCAAAGTCATTGGATTTGGTAGTTATCCATTGACTTCTCTCTTTACCCCTTTGCATATGTTCCTAAATGGGTGTGCACCTCCAGATGGGCAGGGGCCGGCCTCCCACTCTCTTATGCAGCATTTATTAGCTTAGCTGGGTTGGGTGGATGAAAAAATTTTCTCACCCCCTCATCCCCACTGAGAGAGATAGAGAGGAAACCCAATTGATTTTTATTTTTTGTTTTTGATAAGTCAGAGATGAACCCAAATGATGAAAAGGCAATAATTTAAAGGCAAACAACTGTTGCAGTCCATTCCATAGTTTACTATTGCAGTACTTTTCACGCGTACGACAGTTGCATTGTACATTTCATTGTAGCATGTCCTGGTTCACGCCATAGCAACTGATTATTACTATGGGTTGTCTCTCTAATGGAGGGTTTGGAGGCTATATAATCCAGATAAAGGCAAGTTGGGGGAATAGATTTGTGAACCAAACCAAATTCAAGGTTGTTATAGGGTTTAGGCCACCCCACACTTGCATACCCCTACACAATTATATTTCTTAATATTAACCCTTCGTTTCAACATTTTAAGGCAGCTTCCTCTCGACAAGCTGCAGAGGCTTTAGAATCTCATCATCACATTCATCGAAGAGATTTGTGAACTGAACCAAATTCAAGGTTGTTATAGGATTTAGGCCACCCCACACTAGTATACCGTACACAATTATATTTCCTAATATTAACGCTTTGTTTCAACATGTCAAGACAGCGACCTCTTGACAAGCCGCAGAGCCTTTAGAATCTCATCACCACATTCATCACAGTTGTGCCTCTTCTCCACTCTACAGATCAAGCTTCAAATGCACATCATCACCTTAGCCATCCGTAAGTACTGCTGAGAAGGTCGCCACTGATTGCAACCATCTAAGGACACCTTCTTTGCATCAATTCCCTTCAACAAAGCTAATCCTTATTTTCTTCATTTCACCTTCTTTGCTCCACTCTACAGATCAAGCTTCAAGTGCACATCGTCACCTTAACCATCCATAAGTACTGCTAAGGTCGCCACTGATTGCAAATTTGCAACCAAGGACACCTTCTTTGCATCAATTCCCTTCAACTAAGCTAATATATATGTATACATATACATATAAATATACATGTAGTCGAGATCTCAACTTATGAAGAAGCCAGATTGCTAGACATGTAATATGGAAGTCACCTATGTTACCTACACTTGGGTATAGGTGTCGAGTGCAGGTACATGTTTAAGTGTCGGATTCATCTAATTCTTATGTCCAAAGATACTAGGACATGACTAGATTTAATATTTTTTAAATACTTCTTTTATTTTTTTTAAAGTAAAACGGCATTTACAAGCTAAAATATAGCATTTCATACATAAAATGAAAGTCCTATGCTTAGTTTTATAGTAAACTTAATTAGTTATACATTCTTATTAGATGCATGTCTAACCAATATCGAGTGTCGAGTGTCGGGTGTCCAACACGAATACAGAAGAGTCCAAGTAACATAAAAAGTCACCAATCTCTCTCTCTTTCTCCCAACTTGAAGAACTCAGCTATTTTCCACCATCACTACAAAGGAGCTTTTAGGCCAACATGTATATGCCAAATATCAGTGCATGTGTGTGATAATCTAAGAAGTACGGATAAGGGCACAAATATGGCAATTTTTAAAAAAAATCATGACACGACACAACACAACATAACACAACAAGGATGCACCACCAAGTAAATATATGTTTTATACGTATATATGAAAATATTAACTATTTCTTTGTTTTTATATTATTAATACATTTATATTTTCTTAAATCAAAATAGTAAGAATCATTTTTCAAATTCTTCATATTGGACAAAAAGCGTGAAAAAATTCTAACATCTATTTTAGAAAGCTCTATTCATAAACAAGTTAAAAATTTTGGGTTTTAGAATTCCTAAAAATTAAAAATTCTAAAGGAGGAGAGATTAATAAGTATAAATTCATATTGCTTTATTTTATCATTGGATCTTAAGTTATTTTCTTCAAACTGGCAACGTGCTTTATGTATTTGTGTCCTCCCAAAGTCCAAAACATGTCTGATTCTAAAAAAACTTTATAAAAAAAATAAAAAGAAATATTGAACACACTTGGACGTGTGTCCAACCCGTATCGAGGAGTGTCCGCTGAGGGATGGTGTCCCAGATGGAATCTTCTTAGAAGCGTCCATACTTCTTAGGTTATAATTAGGGGAGGTTTTGGAATTCGATTGATTGAGCCACCCTAGTGTATTTTATTATGCACAGTTAGTTCGGTGTGAGCATTTATTTGTTTGGAGGTCCAATGAGCATTTGTGTAGTAAGGTTTTGCTTATGCGTTACTTTGCACACACTTGTCATGTAAAAATGCATGTCACTATAAGAACTTCTCATCTATTTTTATTTCTCAAGGGGCAATGCACTTTGCTTCAAGCTATCTTACATTGAGTAGGGAAAGGTGTCAAATTCTAGTATGTGTGCAAATGCTCTAATCCCCAAAGGTTGGGTTCTTACATCAACCAATTAGCCATTTGATAAGCAGAGGACCCAGTGTTCTGTGATTGAATGAAGCACGTGGAGGTGCATTCATGAGAAAGAAGGTCTCACAAGAAAGAAAAAGATGCAATGAATTAAGATGGACAACAAAGGTGCATACATGGTCTCAATGAGATTCAATCCTTCCAAATTCAAAAATTTCGAGAAAATATTTACATAGCCATTGGATTAATAGGGTCAATATTATGGGGGAGTGCAAAGAGTCACCATTAACTCTCTCTTACTACCTCTACTAACTCTCTCTTACTACCTTTCTTCCTCTCTCTATAGAACTTTCTCTCTCTCCACGTTAACGAAGAGTGCTGAGAATCACCGATCTCTATCTCACTGTCCCCCTTTCCCTCTTTGTAGAACTTTCTTTATCTATAGCTCCTCTCTCTCCCTCTCCACCCCTCACCCAACCCGGCACAAAGGCCATCCTTCCTATCCCCCCAAAAGCCTCATTTGCCTCTGATTGAATCAATCGCATTTATTTGGCATCAGCAAATGTTGGTTTCCCAAGACCAGCAACTATAAAAAAAGCCTTCAGCGCAAGGAACAAAATTTTCATTTGTTTCAATCGAAACAGCCGAAACGTTTCCATTTCCTAAGAGATCGAAGCGAAATACTAGTGGAATAACGAAACTCTCTTATTATGATCAAAACACACCGAAATATAGAAAAATACACCAAAACACAATGCTATACACTAAAACAATAAGTTGTATTAACTCGAATTTAAAATTTTTATAAATGACATACAATTTTCATACAAAAAATTGTATTTTACTATTTTAATATTTTTCACTTTTAAAATGTTTCCGAAACATTCCGAAACATTTTCGAAATGTTTCCGAAACGTTTCCGTTTCCGAGCCAACCGAAACGACCCGTCGAAACGAAATTTTGATCCTTGCTTCCGAGCCAACCGAAACGACCCGTCGAAACGAAATTTTGATCCTTGCTTCAGCGTCCATTTTACGTTGTCTCATTTTGCTTTGTTTGACTGCATTTTTTAGGATAGAGAATAAGTATTTATTTCTACTGAGATTACGCTAGCATGTTATTTGCACAGGCTTGTGTTAAGTCCTTGTTCTAACTATAGAAGAGTTTCTCTACAAATGTATATAAACATTGCATGCATATATACATATATATATATATATATATTTGTTGATGCCTTTAATTGGACCGCTGCAAAATAGGAGCAGGACGGGGAGTCCAACAAAAAGGGAAAGGGAATTTAAGATTTTGACATAGATACATACAATCAACAGTGCATGATAAAGAGGAAAACGTTAATACTTTGTGCAAAGAATAAAGAGGAAAACGTTAAACTTATCAGATAAGCTGGTACCTATAATTCTGAGAGTAATGCTACGGTTTAGCTTTCCAATCAATCATGTAAAATGGTGGTACTAGGGTTGGATGCAATCATCCCATGCACAGTGCTTCTCAATTCAACCCAACTCACCCAATCCATTGCCACCACTAATTTTACCTTGGATTCACAACCTAGCTTGGGCCACTCTGTAACTTTTGTGGTCATCTTATTCATTGACAGATGAGATAGATAAGTTGATCAACTGTTTCACAACATGGTTTTCCCCTTTTCCCTCATGTTGAGCAAAATCCTTGGTAACTTTGGTTACCTCAAAAAGAAAATGGGCTCGATGAAAAATCTCATAAACGTTCAACTAACTCCACAAGTTCCTCCTCAGCAAAATCATATCAAGCAGCTACAAAGGAGAATATAATTTGAGTCAAACCTTCATATAATTTCCATCGAGTGCTATAGCTAGGCTGCAATCTGCAATGGCATCTATGATCTGGCCCATAGCCTTGTATGCAGCAGCACGATTGCAAAGACAAACAGCTGCAAAGGGGCGCGACTCAACAGCGCATGATAAAGCAGCAGTGTAGTGTTCAGCAGCTTCTGTATGCCTTCCTGATTGAAATGCTTCATTTCCTGCAGCCTACAGTCACAATAACAACATATATTTTACTACAAAGAGAGAAGACAAGCATATCAGTATTTTTCAGCCTAACTTTGCCAAACATGGGAACAAAAAACTCTGGCCGCTTCCTTTCTCTCATGTATGGTCAATCAAGTAAAGGAAAAAAAAAATAGAAGCCTTTTATTCATTGCCCATTATGTTATGACTTGTGGCAAAGGTGGTTGGATTATCACTGTGGGGGTCAATTTTTGGTCCAAAGTTGCCTTCAGTGTAAGTACTGGGTAGGAAGGGAGGTGGAGCAAAAATTCTACAGCATATTGCTTCAATAGCAGTAATCTGAACCCATTTTATCCTCTTTATCACCCAATCTGAGGCCTCAGCCTTATTTGCCAGCACTTTGTCCTTGCCGGTAGTTGTCAACAGCAGAAAGTTTTGGTGGTTTTAAAAATTGCAATCTGAGGCATGAGTCATGACATAGAACCACAGCCAATATGATGCTTCCCATAAAATTTCTTGTATACGGTTTCTCAAAGTGCATAAGATGTATGATGTAAAACTAGAGCAGCATCAAAGACAAATACTCAAACTCTCAAAGTGCATACTCCCTCCCTCCCTCTCTTTCTTTTCCTAATCTGTTCTCAATCTTTCTTCTGACATTAAGGAATTCCAGTTTAGATCAATGGATTTCCTTAGTTATGTTACCTGCAGGGAAAAGTTTCCCAGTTTTTTAAGGCCTGTCTTCCTATTCTATAAATTATAGTCCAGGTTCTTTCTCATGAATCCATGATATTGAAGGTTTCCATTGCACTTGTTGCGTATGCCCAAATCATATATTTGGAGAATAAGAAAAGAAGTTCTTACAAACAATATGTCTAAGCAGAGAGAACTCATAGTATGGAGTGAACATACCTTATGGCATACAAGCTCACGAATTGTGCTCGCTAAGGGTATTAACGATTCCAAAGTCTTGCTTTCACTCCTGGAAAGCCAAATAAAAATCAATAACTTCAAGTCACATTAACAAAACCCTGATGAAATCGCCCACAGAAATATGCAAAAAGGCTCAATATGAAAACATTGGGGTTTACTCTTCAGTGGTAGACACAGACTTCACTTTCTTCTTCAGAAAATCAAGAGCTTCCTCAAGCCTTCCTAGACAGAAGTAGGACTCGATAATCAGCCGCCAGCGCCATAGCCTGACGGAGGTTTCAATTTGGAAAACAGAACAGTCCAGATTTGTTAAGGAGCCATCAACACTGATTGCAGAACAGTTCATCTCAGCAGAACCAAGAGTTTGCTCACATAATTGGATCACCTCTTCATATTTCCGCAGCTGCTTAATGAAACAAAAGTTAGTCCAGTTTTGATGACAAACCTTTAGGTCCACTATCGATTGCTCAAATATATAGTATATAAATATCTTAAACTTTCGAGCCACTCAAAGTTTTAGATTATCAAGTAATAAAAGCACAAACCATGAAAAGAGCATCTGCTTTCATTTCAAGCAATTTCTCACAGTAAGAGCTTATTGTCAAAGCCTCAGCAATTACTCCCAAAGCACTCTGTGCATCACTAGATTTTCTCCGTTGCAGAAGCTCTGCAGACTGCTTCATGCATTCCGACACTTTCTGACAGACAGGAGAAACTAATGAGTTCTATCAATAATTGACATATTAGACTTTTTAAGTCTTATGCAGCCAAACAAGTAAAATAATGATAATAATAACAAAAATGAAGATAAGTACATGGCCATACTTTGGTTGAACTTTAGAGAATTTTATCACCCTTAAATAGCAAAAAGTCCTCTAAAAGTAAATCTTTTTAAACATGTCAAGAGCAAGGATCAAAATTTTGTTTCAAAGGGCTGTTTTGGTGGGCTCGGAAACGGAAACGTTTCGGAAACATGATGGAAACAGAGAAAAAATTGGGAAACATAAAAGAAACATTTGGAAACATAACTTAATGTCCATTTATCTGTAATTTTAATGCTAATATAACAATAATGGAACATGTTTGAGGGGTATATATTCATTTGAACTAGAGAAATGAAATAGAATTGAATAGTAAATAATATAGATCGAAAATAGATAATAAATATAAATTATGTTTATGTTTTCTAATATTGAAGTTACTTAAATTATGTCAATTCAGGAGGTGGCAAACATTTTTATAACATAATTAGTATATTTTACTCTAATTAAAGTTAGAATAATATATAATATTAATTTACACAACTAATTCGCACTTTATATCTATTATTATAATGTAAGAATGTTTATAACATTTAATATATATAACTATTATACTTATTATACCTAACATTATATAAATATTTTTTCCACTAGCAGTCAAAAAGGGCCAAAGCCCCAATATTATTCTTTAAACAAACAAAAAAATAATAGTTTAAGAGTAACAACCCACCCTTTTTTTTTTTTTTTTTTGTGGATAATGAGAGAAGTATTACCAAGATCAAGGTAGGCCTTTAAACACACACGATCACAACCCACTTTCTTTTGACGAAAAGAAAGAGTCTTCATCGGCATCACACACACACACACACACACACACACACAAAATGGGGAAGAGATCTGGTTCCTATCTGAGCAAAGAAGAAGAGGACGAAGAAGATGTTACCTGAACCGTTGGATGGCGGCTCGAACTAGAGGAGCTAAGTTGGACTTGGAGACTTTCTGAAGGAAACGACTTGGAGAATTTCCGGAGATGCCTAGATCTGAATTATAGAGAGTTGGAGACGGAGAAGAGGTACTTCCCTCTGTTTTCTCCCTTTTCAGCTTAGATTCTCTGTGTGTTTTGATCCACCACTTCATTTCCCTCGAAGTGATGCAGTTTCGGTCAAAACACACAGAAACGGCATCATTTCGATCAAAACCTTATAATTTTGGTAGTGAGGCTCTGTTTCGCTTCAGTGTCCAACAAAACCGAAAAGTTTCGACCGAAACAAAATGAAATTTAGTTCCTTGGGCAAGAGAAGAAGCATGTTTGTATGACCAGGTATCCTATCCCAGGTACAAATCTTTGACTACTTTGAATCTCATTTTTCATAACAACCTAAGCTTTCATGAAATTCAAAACTACAACAAATAGTACCAGAGAACTACTTTAATATGGATAATAGAAGTTTCAACTTCTTCAAAAATCCTTATGTTATACTCACACCAAATAGTCCACACCAAGGCCAGAGGCACCATATGCCAAGCTTTCTTCCTCCTCCTCCTCCCAACTTTCGCACCCCTTCAAGAGATTAACAAGTTCAAGACATGCTTGGGGAAAACCCATTCAATACCAAACCATTCCAAAATCAAAGCCCATACCTCAAAAGCCACACAACAATGAATAAGAAGGTGATCAACTGACTCACCATCAACCTTGCACATGCAACACCAATTGACATGGATATGCTACCTTCTAATGAGGATATCAATGGTTACGATTTTATCTTGTGATGCTGACCAAGCAAACAAAGCCACCTTGGACAGAACCTTTGAAACTTAAATTCCTTTCCAAGGGAAAGAACTAACTTGCTGACCTTGTAAAACCCCGACAAAAAAGACTTCACTTTAAAAACTCTCCCTCCCAAACCTAACCACCTCATAGAATCATCACTTCCCCATCAAGATGGAGACCATAAAGAATGCCCAAAAGATCCATCAGCTCCTCCACTTCCCAGTCATTAAGCTCCCTTCTAAAAGCAATATTCCAGAAAGTATGATTACCATAAAAAACAAGGTAATCTCCCACCGCCGCACCTCTATTGCTAGCAATCATAGAAAGATTAGGGAAAGCAACCTCCAAACACTCCTCTCTACACCACCAATGGCTCCAAAAATGAATTCTAGTGCCATTACCCACCAAAAAAAACTCGTTTGATTCAAAAAAAAAAACATGCAACCTCTCCATATTCTTAATGCCCTTCCATAAGGCTTTCTCATGAGAAATAGTCACTTGCCAAGTAGTTCAATCTCCCCAATTACCACCACATTTAGCAAAAACAACCCTCCTCCAACATTTATCCCTATCACACACAAATCTCCACAACCACTTTCCCAATAGAGCTTGATTGAAAATAACAAGCTTGCGGATGCCCAAACCACCTATTCTAAAAGGAGAACACACAGTATCCCAATCAACAAGGTGATACTTTAACTTTTCCCAATACCTCCCCAAAGAAAATCTCTTCGCAATTTGAAATGGTAAAAGAGACATAAAGTATGTATGCATACTCGAAAGGGTACTTTTGATCAATGTAAGCATCCCTCCTTTAGAAAGATACTACCTTTTCCAACTTGCTAGCCTTCTTTGAAATCTCTCAATGACCTCGTCCCAAACCGTCTTGGCTTTATAGGAAGAACCAAGGGATCAGGCTTAGATAAACAATAGGCAAACCCGCTACCTTAAAACCTAAAATGGAGACAAGAGCATCCACATTTGGCACCTCACCTATAGAGATCAAGAACGACTTTCCAAGATTTACCTTGAGACCAAAGATTGCCTCAAAACATAGCAAGACACGCCTTAAATATCCTAGTTGTTGTTCATTAACCCCACAGAAAATCAAAGTATCATCCGTGTAAAGCAAATGGAAGAATAAAAGAACTTGACCGCCCACACTACCCACCTCAAAATCTTTTAGGAAATTCTCCCTCACTAATTTCCTCATCATGCTACTCAAGACTTCCATTCCCAAGATAAAGAGCAAGGGAGAAAGGGAGATCCCCTGACGCAAACCTCTATGAGACAAAAAGAAACCTACCGGGGAATCATTGACCAAAACCTAGAATTTTACAGTAGACACACAGAAGGAAATCCACTTCCTCCATGTAACCCCAAACCCCATCTTGTCTAAGACTCCCAACAAGAAGTTCCAGTTGATGTGATCATAAGCCTTCTCAATGTCCAATCTGCAAATCAACCCCCGATCTCCTACTTTTGAGTCTAGAATCAAGACTTTCATTAGCAACCAGCACCGCATCTAAGATCTATATACCACCCACGAAAGCATTTTGAGAATCCGAACCTACTTTACCCACCACCTCTTTCAAACAAATTGCCAACACCTTAGCCAATAATTTAGAAACCCCACCAAGCAAACTAATCAACCAAAAATCTCTAATATTATCTGCACCTCCCTTCTTGGGGATAAGAGCTACAAAAGAAGCATTAAGACTCTTCTCAAAGGCACCATGCTCAAAATAATAAGTGATCATTCCCAAAACCTCCTCTTTAACAACTTCCCAACATTTTTGAAAAAAGCTAAAGTCGCCCCATCAGGCCCTAGCGCCTTATCACCATTTAAAGAGTTCAAGGCTACAACTATCTCCTCCTTAGAGAACGGTCATTCCAACCAAGACCTCTCCTCGCTAGAGATCCGACTCAATTCCACCCAATTAAGACCAGGTCTCCAACCGGAAGAATCGGAGAAAAGATCCTTGTAAAAAGCAACTATCCCGTCTCTAATATCCTCCTTAGTAGCCGCACAGAGCCCCCCACTTGAATGTTCTCAATAAGATTGCATCTCTTACGGGCATTGGCCATCTTATGAAAAAAACAAGTATTCCTATCCCCCTCTTGAAGCCACAGCTGCCGAGATTTTTGCCTCCAACTAATCTACTCCATCTTAGCAATATTACTAAACTCTTCTATCCCCCTCTTGAAGCCACAGCTGCCAAGATTTCTGTCTCCAACTAATCTACTCTATCTTAGAAATATTACTGAACTCTTCTTTCTTAACCCTTGTATTACACTGCTCCTCTTCCGAAAGGACCCTCTCCTCTTCCAACCTATCAAGAGCCCTAATAACTTCAAGGACTCTAGCTTTTTGAACTCTCAAACTACCAAATTCCACTATATTCCACTGTTTCAGATCTTCTTTCAATAGCCTCATCATCTTTGCTTGCCTGATATAGCTTGTATTACCTATGTAAAGATGTCAAATCCCCGAATATTCTTTATTCCCAGAGCCACTTTACTTACATCTAGCTATCCTAGCGATAACCTTTATCTCCATTCAATCCTCTCCATGAAATGCCTCGTGCCATCCCCTTCAGCCTCTCACTGTTCCAGGTCATGAACAGCCCTAAAGGAGTCCCAAGCAGAAAATGGCAAGCATCCCTACCTGTGGCCTTAGTTCTCTGCAAAATTTTTGACATAGGGCACACCAAAGACCATTATCTTCGTCACAAAGGTCAAGAAGAGTCAACTAGGTGGATCTTGCTAGGTTTAAGTGGCTTATGGAATCAGAATTATAACCAGATACTAACCATCCTGCTGAGACCCATTCTTCATTGCAACCTCAATCGCTAATTAAACGAGAAACCTCAAAACAGTTGTAGTAAACATGTAACAAGATATAGAATCAAATGAAAACTAACAAACTACAACTAGAAAACTTTGAACTAGCAAAAGGATACTGTATGGTTGGTTCCAACATAAACAGGCATTAACCATGGGGACCAAGACCATACAGATTACTAGTCATGCATAATGTCCTAAGGAATCACCATATAATCATAAAAGGAAACGTGAGGAAAATAGCAAACTGATGGATTTCTCCATGACTCCATGGATTGCCATTTAGTAATCATGGATGAGATTCATCAAAGTTTCTTCTCTCTTTTTCCCCCTCTCTGGAATGCAGATATGGTCTCAAATTCATGGAAACTTCAGGCACGTCTAGTATGGTAACAAATACTCTGTACTTGAACATTCCACCAATACTCAACAAATGCTAACAAAATTAGTCTGACATAATTTTAGTGGATTATATCTCATTGTTGGGTCCCAACAGAAGCCCTCTTTTTCTGAAGGTTTGTTCCATTAAAGAAAGCTGCCACTTATGCCACCTCCATGACAATCACATCATTATTATTCTTTGTATAGACAAGAAATAAATATTATACGCTCCAAAGAGGACAGAACCCAAATATGTTTATAAACAAACTGACCAGAAAGGTCAAAAGCAAAACGTTACATCACTGGTCATTTATTTCATCCAGAATGAAACCTAGAAGATAAAGCTGATCCAAATGCTGAAAAGCTCGCGAAGCAATGATTTAACTCTATATATACACCTATTTTTTGTCTTCCACATAAGCCAGATGAGACTGAGGGCAGTGCGGGGTTGGGAATTACAGATTGATGATGCCTTCCCAACCCCGCACTGCCCTAAGTATGCGAAGGTTTGACAACACGCCACTCTCCGAGAGACTTCACAACAACAAAAAAAGCCCCATAGTATTTACATTTTTTCTCAAAATAAATAACAGCACTGTCAAAGAGTGGGAAGAGGGAAACCTAGGAATATCTGCAGTAGCAACCATATAAAATAAACACAGATAACCAAACGAATCCTCTGAGAAACTGGCAAGGAGTTTGAGACCAAGACACCCACCAAGACATCACCTCTAAACCCCTCAAAGAATAGAGTTTAACAACACATGCTTCAGCTTGAACATCAGACATCTACCCCATCAAAAGGCAGCCATCCTCCTTCCACAAACAACAAAAAAAAGGCATTTAACTCTCTATCTAAAAAGCTCTCTTGATCAAAGAAGGAATTCAGCTTTGAAAGAAGATACAACATGATATCAGTTACAGTTGGATCCCATGTATTTTACTTTCTTTTCAGAAGCCACTGTAGTCATGGAAAAGGCTTAACCCCATGGGAGGCAAGCTCTTTGAAGTTCTGGTGATCAAGGTAATTTCACATGTAAAACAAGAGTTCAATCGGCAACACCAGCAAGTGTAGCAACCACTGCAACAGCAGGAACTGCAAAAGCAAGAGCAGCAGCTGCTGTTGCAGCCCCAGAACATGGCTCCAACACCAGGATGATGCAATGCAGAGCAAGACCAAGGCTAAGAGTGACGATTCAGAGATAGGGTCAGATGGTGGAGCCTGCACATGCTCTGGAACCAAATCTTGCCCAAATTTGAAAAATATGAAAATGACAAAGTTTGCAATGCAGAGGAAAATGGAGAAACAAAGCATCTCAACATGAAGAAAATGGGGCTGATTAGGAGAAGCAAGGCCCACAGCAGCTTAAAACATCAGAATCGAAGATTTCCAATGATTTCCAGAAACAGCAAAATGTATCAATGGTGTCTATTAATAGATCTACCTCAATTGGGCTTGTGGTGGGTTTAGATAGGAATAGATTTTGGGGTTTGGTTTTAAAAGTTAGAAAATGAGTTCTATGACTGTAGAAGGCAAAAGCTAAACGTTGAAAGTTAAATTATCAGTAGTCAAGATTTCTTTATAGATTCTTCCCACGCACAACCCCACCCCCCCCAAAAAAAACAAAAAAGCCCAACAACCCCCACCCATTCACCACAAACTCCACTAACGAAACCTCCCCAAAAACCGAAGGAAAAAAAAGATGGGCCTGTATGAAAGGAGATTTCCACCCACCTAAGTCTTCCCAAGGAAACAAAAGAAAACTTCCCCCAATATATTGTAGCAAGCAGAGACACACTAAATTTAGCTGGCCTCCAACACATCACATCTCTCGTGCCATCAATGCTAGCACCATGTAACAAATCAACCAAAAATCCCCTGCCTCTTAACTCCCAAATCTCTGACTGCCTAACAAACCAGGTCCCCTGACTCAACCGAAAAACATTAGGAGTTACCATAATATGCAACCTAGAATCCTAGTCTGTTGCAATCCTAAAGAGGTACAAAAACAAAGAAAGAAAGAAAGAAGAAAAAAAAAAAGAGCATCCTCCAAGGCAGAGCTCCATGCAATGGATAAAGCTAGCATTTAACACCATATCCCACACCAAACATCACTGCATAAAAGGATGTTGTAACAACAAGAATAGAGAAATTAACCCCACCTTATTCTCAGGTCACAACCATTCATAAACCCAACTCCATATGAAATTTTCAACATGTAAGGGGAATCGATCCCCTTCATCAAACACCATTTGGATATCCCACCAATCATGAGGAAAGCCATTGGAATTTCTTTTACATCTATGCAATCACAATTAAGCTATAATTTCACACAACCAACATATCTTGATCTTTTGACAAAATAGCATACAGAACCCCACACTTTCTCCAGAAGGGCCTTACTGAATGAACAACACACTCAAATTGGTTTGCCTTTTGTAATCTTGGTGGCTGAAAAGATTATCCTCACAACCTAGCTCCTTAAATTATAAATTATTACAAACCAAACTTTAAAAAGGAAAAAATTATCCACCGCATTTTCCATCCACCTTCAAGCACTTTCAATCAAAAAGAGATATTACCCACTAAACTATCTTCTGTAGTTCTATGAAAATTGTCACCATGACAAGCAAAAAATCCAATTTTTAGCCTACCACCTATTGGTGCTACTACAAAATTTGAGCTCCCATCCCATGGCCATCATACTACGCACAAGCATCAAATCTATTCTCAAACAAAACCGTACATATGCAAAAACCCCGCTCTTAAAGCATCCTAAACGCCTCTCACTTATCTAGATCTCCAATGCCTCATCTTTAGCTTCTTGTAAGCCATGAAGGGTTAGACATGTCTTCCATGTTTATTCTGTAACAATCGTACGGGTAACGTCACCTACTTAACACTTACACAAGAAAACACATCCTCTGCCATCTCTGGATCAGCAATACCATATACTCATGTAGAAAAGGCTACTTAATAATAAGAGCCAAGAAGTAAAACACATCCCAACTTGGTGTTACACTCCTATTCCTTTAGTAGACACACAAGTCCAACGTTTGCTTAAAAAAGGACCTCCTTTGACTCTTAAGTCAGTGTGCATCTGGATGACTACTTCTTTCATCCATTTAGTGACGAGATGGTTTGTTTATTAGGTTTTCAGTAATTTAGACGCATTTAAAGCGCCGGTATTTCGTCATTGAAGGATATCACAATTTATAAAAAAACAAATTATCGGAGAAAATTAATGAAATGAGCAATAACAAGATATTCTTAAAGAAGAAACTAATTGCTATACCTGTGCCTTTTCCAGGCCCTCAGAGGCTTCTAATACCAGCTTTCGGTCCACACAGGCATCACTTCCTGATTGCAAGCATTTAATGAAATGTAGTGATGCATCTTCAACTTCCCCAAGGGCCAGGTAACAACTAAAAAGGATGCAAAAATTAGGGATGTAATAATTCATCATTATTAAACAGAGTCCAGATTAGAGGTACTCTGTGATGTATCTAAAAACTAAAGCAAAACATGCGAAGACTATTGAGTCCATTAGCAAATTGAAAACTGGTGTAAAAAAAATCAGTCAAATGATAAAGATGCTGCATGACAGTCAAGAGGCCAGAAAACTTCAAAACCAGTTTAGGTAATTCAGTTAACAGCAGAGAATTTGCAGGCCCGGTAAGAGTGGAGAAACAACATCACTGAAATAATCACTTCGCATACACTAAAACATTGAGCCCCGGTACAACCATGATTTAATTAGAAATGTCTGGACAATGTATTAATCAGTCAGAATTACAATGCATACCAAGTAAGGTAGTCCAGAGACTCCATACGGCAGAGAAAAATTAGAACACGTTTAGGCATTCCACTTAAAAGCCAAGAACTTCACTCCCACTAAAACTGGAGAAACAATTTGAACGATCACATAACAATATGCATATTGTTACATACTGAGCATTTGTATGACCATGATTTAATATAAAAAGATCCATCCCCCATACAAATCAGTTAAAAGCTTAGAATTAAAATGCATACCAGGCAAACATGCATATGCATGAAAGCTCTGAAATTCAACAATGAACTGCCTATACCCTGATGCTAAAGAACATGTTAATGCCAAACACATGCTGAAATCATAATGAAAAATATTATTACAGTTTACAGACATCCATATTTATAAATTGACAGTGATATAGATTACCACAAAATTCTCCAAACTTCACGAAACTCTGTAACAGCAAGAATGAGCCAATAGTTCTGTTGCCTCATTCTTTTCAGAGGATAAAGTTCTTAAAACAATCCATGGATAATATGATTTTCTAATCCATAAAATTGACTATTTATGCTTTGATACTTTTAATATTAGTCTTTTTTCAATTCTAAAATTTTTACTATTTATGCTACAGTTATATAACTTTCGAATTCTATGTACTTCCAAAACTTGCAATGATCTTCCAGATATTTCCAGTCTGAAACTCTCAATTTGAAAAACATACATTGGATAAGCATATGGTAACTAGAATGCCAAGACAAGATTCATATAGCTCACCCCAAATAGTTGAGGCAAAGCTTTGTTACGTAGAGTTCAGGAGCTCAAGAATGTAACATATTGCTTCAAATTCAGAGCATATAGGGTGTTATGTGGATGTGAGAAAAGCATGCATTGCTCTGCGTAGCACTTCGTCATCATTATTTTCTGGTGATATAGAAATCAAATATACACGCAGACGTTCTGACATTAGAAAAAATGTGGACCAAAAAGTAAACCCAAAAGAGACTTCTATCATGCCCATAATACAAGATAAACAATGGAATTATATCCTTCGGGACAAAATCAATAAACAAGATATCAGTTCAACATCATATAGTATATCACTCATATAGAACAACTTATGGTAAGACTATCCCTATTTCCAGTCCAACTTCCACCACATCTTCTTATTCTCTCTATTTTATACAAAGACCTATGATCATGTATTGTGCAGGAAGCAGCATAAAGTTGAGTCAAGTAATGTTGACCTTTGATGACAAATTCTTAAGCAATAAAGAAGTCTGCTGACGGATCCAACCACGCAATCTTATGTCATAAGTGGATACAAGAGATCAGTAACAAAGGAGAAACCTTACTTTGCAGCTCGAACTTGCACCCTGAGAAAATTGGGATCTATTGCAGCAGCCGTCATACAGTCTACAATTGCTTCTCTCATTCTTCCAAGAGAGATACGTGTTGCTGCGCGGTTGCTATAGCACAGCATCAAAGCCCTTAGGCAGCTTCTAGAATTCTCATTTTGGGAAACACAGTTCACCCCTTTTGTGTAATATTCCTCGGCTCTGGTCATATCTCCATTTGCATATGCTTGGTTTCCCCTGATATTAAACAAAATCAACAATCTCAACCAAGAGGAGCCATAAGTTACACCTTGAAAATGACAGACAATAACAACATATCAGAGCAACACCTAGACCAAAACTACTTTACAAGAAAGATAATTACAAAAAAATTTCCACTTTTGAGATTTTGGCTAGAATGTCAAGCTACTGACTAGAAACAAAACCATACCTTAGTCGCCACTTCTCACAGGCTTCCCGAGCTGCAATGCTTGCAGCAGGCATAGAGATAGTTTCTTGCTTGGTTTCCTGTTCCTTAACTGCTTCAGAGTTATCCCTCCTTTTGCTGAATGAAGTTGGCGGATCTGCTCTTTGACCCCGCCTAGGGGACAAAAGTGAAGATGTTTCGGAGAGTGGAAAAAATTGCATAGAGGATGATGTATGTGGAGCTTTAGAATTAGGAGTAGAATTATACGAGTCATGGACAACTTTTAAATGATTTTTCTTTTTGTAGTGGCGAACTGCTGCTGATGACGAGCTTTGAGCAGAGGAAGATGCAGCAAACATGAAGCTAGTCCCAGCAACATCTTCCGAAGCAGAAGCAAAACTAAATTGCATCCTGCCATCACTATCTTGCCTCTCAATCCTTGGGCTGGAACTCACTTCAGCATCTACAGCAGTTACAAAGGTGTCAATGCTACAGTCCAATTGTTCAGCAGTGGATTTAAAGCTTTCAGTCTGAGGCCCTGAAACAGACTCTTCTGAAAGATCTACAGCACCAACACCTTTACCAAATCCATATTGAGAATCTTCCACTTCCGTTTCTGCAGATTTTACATCACCTTCATTAATAACCAATTGCTGTGTTGCAACAACCAAATCTTCATCTATTGCATCATTTGAAACTATTGGGCATGATTCCGTTGAGGCATTGTTGATAGAAGGATGGAAGGCCTCTTCTGATGCCACAGAAGTTTCTGTTGAACCTTTATTATGGTCCAATATTTCCTCATACGGAGAGATGTCCATGGGAGAATATGATTCAAAGGAGTCAGAATGTTCTTGTGATCTACTTTTCCTCAAAACAAAATCTTGCCCAAGCCACTGTTGAACAGGGGAAGGTTTCCTCAATTTTCCTCTTTTTTTCTTTGACCTAGCATCCTTAGATGATTCTCTCTTTGCACTGAACTCCGGTGTCTCATCTAAGCCAGTAAATATGTTTCCTTTTTGGTTTGGTGGTGTGAATTTTACATGGGGTGTCCCCATACCATCCCAGCTGCTAGTAAAATTAAACTCATCCTTCTTTTCAGGTCTATCCATAGAAGGCACCTCAATAACATTCCCAACTGGTTGGAAATGAACATCAGTAGATGAGAATGTAGAAGACGATGCGGTGCTGCCATGCAATTTGGTATAATCATTACAATTGTCATAATTAACCAGAGTGCCGCTAGAACACTGACCCTGCAGCCCTGCCTGAAAAGCGAACTCAGCAGGAAGCGAGCTCCTAACATCCTGGAATTTCTTATCACCCAAATTTCCAAGAGTCTCCTTCATAGAGAGTGTAGTGGAAGCAAAACTGGTCGGTCTTTGACCAGGATTATCCCCTCCCTCCTTTGCGATTTTCAACTTTCCCATCTCATCTAGTAACATGTCTTCTGCTGTCCCATCCAAACTACCAGAAGCACATCCGGTGCTACCAAAAACAAAGCCACTCTTGTCACTGGCACTGAAATTAACCTCTTTCTTCTCACCACCATAAGTACTCACAGAGTCCTTCACGTTCAAATTCTTCATCTTATCAGGAAGTGTACTCCCCGAACTTCCAGCCAAAGAACTACTGCCCTTATTAATGTCTCCATATACAAACTTCTTCATATCATCAGCATTAAAACCAATAGTACCACCATCAACCTCCCCAGCATCTTTAATGTTCAATTTCTTCAACTCATTTGGAAGTTCTGATGCCATGCTTGTACCAAATGAATTCACGACATTGTCAGCACTTCCAAAGCTAAAATGGGTCTTATTATGTGCTGTTAAGTTAGAATTCACATATCTAACATTCTTAGAACTTTCCACATTCCCTGAACCTTCAATGTTCAACTTTCTCATCTCATCCAGGAGTTTAGATTCTGTACTCTTCTCATGGACACTTCCAAATACAGGAACCTCTTTATCCGAATCCTCAGCACAACTAGAACCCTCTCTGTCACTCATACGTAAAGAACTCCCTTTATCACTCATATTTAAATTTAATGTAGGATTACTGGTACTCACAAACTCTTGTTCATTTCCAATTTTCAATTTCCTCATGTCATCAAGAATTTTGTTTGCCACAAATCCACTAGAATTCCCTATTCTGGAATTCAAATTCGTGCTCAATTTTTCGCCGCTCGCTCCAAACACAAATGCCTCATTACCAACATTTCCAAAGTTCATATTCCCTGACACTGAAGAAACCTTTTCCGCCCGAGAAAAGGAAGAAATCGAGTTATCTGAAATGGTTCGAAACGGGTTAAAGCCAGGATCAACGTTACCAGTTTCCCGTGATAGTGTCGACCTCGGATAGTTAGAGGCAGCGTGCCTTCTCAATTTCACCATTCTCGGCTTCGAACGGCCCAAGGCCGAGCCAAATGCGGGCTTTCCAGAGCCCAATCCCGGCTTATTCAAACCAATATCCGAGGCAATTTCTCTTGAATTCTGAAACCCAGAAGGTTCGGTATTTGCATTTGATGAATTCATGGTCATTGATGGGTTGATTGAAGAGAACCCAGTAAAATTCAAAGAGGAGAGAGAGGAAACCTGACCGTTAGGATTAGGATTTTGCAGTGCGTGACCTTCGTGGTGGACGTACAAGGTGTGTGCCGGAACTCTGGAATCTACCAACGCCGGCGACATATCAAGCTTGGAGTCATCAAATCCGACGGTTGGTATTTCTGGGTCTCATCAGTCATCAGACCCACGAACAAAGACAGAAGTTTTGGTTGCTTCGAGATCAGCGTCCATGGCAATCTTTCCTTTCGATATTGTCCCGGCTGTCTACCTAAGGTTTGAAGGAGGACGGAGAGAGAGCTGGCTCTTCACAGTTTAAAAGGGCCAGAGGTTAGTATTTTTCATTTCAAAGCATGCATTGCATTCTGGTAGTTTTTATTTTTTATTTTTAATCTTTGTTAGTTTTACACAGAGATAAACCAGTAATTGCTTAGGGCAAATATGAGTTTGGATCCATTCAAATAGGAAATCTCACATACAATGAAATATTTGTTGAGAAAATTGAAAATTCTGACAATAGGAGGGTTTGCATTTTGGCACTTGAAATAAATAAGGCTTGACTAAATAAATTAAATTTATTTATATTACTTGAGATTTCAGTTAAATGAGTTATTTTTTATGGAGGAATTATTTTAATATGAATTATAGGTTGAGGATTTTGTCCTCTCATTCTGGTGCATAAATTTGAAAGATCCTTAGAAAAATTGTATTTCATTTACTATCAAAATAAGAGAGTGAAATGCTTTCATCTTGACCAAAATCTAGAATTAAGCTTACCCAAATTAATAGTTGCAAAATTCCAAAATTATTAAGTTGTTCCTCCTCTGTTTTTCTCTGTAAATAATTTTAAATTATAAAAAAAAATAAGTGCAATCTGTACTTTGACAATTCCAAAATTACTTCTAGATACTCATAATTTTGTTTTTGAGTACTTAAACATTTCAAATTAGGATCAACTAGGTCTTGGGTCCATGGTTAACTAGAGTTTGTTGTCGAGTGGACACCAAGATTTGATCTCCATTAATCATAAATAAAAAAACACAAAATAAAAAGAAAACGAGACAAGAAACTTTTCAACTTGCCAATGATTTTATATGAATACAAAGCCCTAAATTAACTAATATTGTGAAATGGGGGGGGCATCATTGGGTCATTAAAAATAGGCCTTATATTGTACAAGGCGCCTAATTTTGTTTTTTTTTTTTTTATTTTGGGTCAATAAGTCCTAATTGTTCCTTAAACTTATTGTAACCATTTTTCTTGATAGGTTTGGTAATTTTTAGGACTCGTGACCTTATTAGTGCAAACCAAACCTTAGTTTGGAATTTTTTTATCTTTATTTTGGGATTATGATTTGAAAAAGTTAGGGTGATACGAATAGAATTTATTGACAATTGTTTTACATAATGCATGACTTATTTTATTCCAATTATTAAAAAAAAGTAAAATTTTAATTTATGTTATAATTTTAAAGATACCATTAGCACATAATTTTTAACGAATTCTCTATAACTATCATGATTGATGGTACAATACAAGAACTTTTGAGTAACAACTAGAGGAGGTCAAGTTTTATCTTTAGTTAACACCCAACTAATCTTTTTGTATTTCTATTTTTATTCATCTAGTTTTATCCTTTAATGTACATTTTCAATGTTAGTACAAAAATGCCAAAGCAGTTTTGGGCTTTTATCCTTTTAAGTTTTATCCTAGCATTTTTGCAAGAGTAATAGTGATTAATTCAGACAAAATCATATATAGTTATTAATGGTCACTTATCCTTGGATGCTTGGAGGGTTGAGTTGGACCATGGAGTATTGCTCAGGAGCTTTCTAATAGTAAAATTGGTAGTTTCATTTAACTATTTTCAAACAAAATTCAAAATTTTACCTTTTATGTTATTCTAGTTTATGCTTTTAACTTCTTTTCTTCTTACCAAAAATAATAAAAAGAAATATAGTAAAAGTCATAAGCTGCCAAACTAACTTATAAGTTGATCCAAATGACCCAGTGCAGCCAAAGAACATGTGGAATGGTAATCTTTATTTCTAGCCCAAGCTACACTCTTTGAGAATTAATACATGGAGACCGAATAGAATGAATCATCTTTCTTCCTTATTGTTCACTGTTGATCTTGAAATTTGGTCATTTAGAATTGCAAATTAACTACCTTTCTTAGGAATCTTTGCCAAAGTCTTGATTCTTATGCTACGTTTGATCTTAGCTTGTGGAGAGAAAGACGGAGGAAAATATTAGAAAAGCAAATGAAATGAAAGAAGTAAAATTTGTTTCTTTTATTTGGTTGGGTAAAAAAAAAGAGAATAAAATGAATATGTATCAACAAATTCAAATTTTTTTGTTGAGATACCCATAAAAAAATGGTACATATTACGTAGTTTCATTTTTATTTTTCTCAAAAAATCCAAAATTCAAAATCCATAATCTAAACATAACTTTACTATTCATCAATTCAAGACTAACGAAATGGCAATCCTTGTGGCCACTAGTTTTTATATGACTAGCTTGTGTTACTTGGGTTCAAGGTTGGCTTTAGCTTGGTTGATTATTAGTGCAGTTACCACTATCCAATTCACCATTTAATTGTAGTTACTTTGTCAAGATTATTACATTTAGTTAAATGTCATCTTTTAATTATATTATATTTTTTTTTAGGTACATTAATGGAATTTATGGGTGAGGATGCAACTATTACTGGGTTAACCCTACTTTCCTTCGGGCTTTTTGCCAAAATAACACTTTTTGTGAAAATAATTCCCTATCTAATACTCTTCCAAAATTAATTCCCAATTTAACATTATTTATGCCACTTGTTGCTTTTTTAAAATTTTATTGACAATTTAGAATTTATTATTATTAGAAAACTAATAAAAAATATATTTCCATCAAAATTGCGAACACATAATCCACATAATGCACTTAGGATATACACATGTACAAATTATGAAGAAAATATGATTGTAAGTGCACTGCATGGGTTTTGTGTTTTAATTATCAGTTTGTATGCATAAATATACTGATAGCTTTTGCTAAATGCTTCTCTTTTGATTACAAAGTTTGAGGAGAAAGGAAAGGAATCGATTTCTTAAATATTAGAATTTCGTTTTTTGAGGCAAAAAAAATAGATAATTAGTTCATAAGGAATTTATTTTTTGGGGACCAGAAAAATTGAAATATTAAGATTCAAAACAGATATTTGTAACCTTTCTTACAAATGAGAACCCACATTAATAGGCTTTCAGTTGGAGAGTTATCCACTAGAAAAATGAATGTATGTTCAATAGTTACCTGAATTTTACTATAACGTGGATGTGCAATGACAATGGGAGATTTATTGACCAATGGCTGCAAGTGATTTTTATGATGAAATTAGGAACAAAATCCTCTTAACACATGGAGTTTATAGGGGACAAAAATTATTTAGGTGATGGTTAATATGAATCAGATTAGCTCTGGTCTGGAGTGTAATCAGTAAAAGAATAATGAACTAACCAGATTGCCTATGCAAAAAGAGTAAATTATACATATATATATACATGAAGAAGGCAAAGAATTACAAATCGGCATTGTTAGATTTGTTGAGGAAGATGAAGCTCGTAGATAGATGGCAGTCAAAGTATACCAGATACTTTTATTTGATGTTTTTTATGAAAAAATATTTTTTGTTAGTTTTCTAATAATAAAAAATTCTAAACATGTCAACAAAATTCTAAAAAAGGAAGAGGTGGCATAAATAATAGTAGATAGGGAATTATCTACTATTACTGGGTTATTTTTAGATAGGGAGCAATGGTAAATTTTTTGAGTTTGGGGGTCAACGGGTTATTTCATATCATATATATTTTAAAAAAAAATCTAGGCTCTAAAGACAATTTTTGCAAACTTAGGAGGGCTCGAGCCCTTTTAGTCTTAACATAGCCGTGCTCCTCCCACTTTTGTTGTATTTGAAAGTCAATTTATCAAGAGAAAATAAAAATGAAAGAAAAAACTGGAGGAAAAATGAACAAAATGAAAGATTGAACAAAATGAGAGATTCCAAATCATTACTTTTTTCTTTTAATTACGTTCTTTTACCCTCCACTTTTCTACTAATCAAACGTAAGATATAATTTCGTATCATTTTCTCTCTTTTTTTCCCTTACCAAGTCACTGATCCAAACAAGTGTTAATATTAGACTCACCTTAGAAACAAAGTGCTCCATTTGATAACCATTCTACGTCCAATGTAAGGAAATTCCAATTAAGCTACCTCTTATACAAGCTGATAAGTGATTGAATTGTCTCAGTTGAATTCAATAAGCAACTTTTAGAAATAATATTGCAATTATCACTTGTTAAGGTGTTATTGAATTCTAAAATCATCTTACAGAGATGCAAGGATAATTCCTTTACCAAGGCATCAAGGCCAATAAGAGCAATATAAATTAGCTAAACATAAAGTGACTTTCATAATGTAAAAGCCTACCATACGAAGAAGAGTATTCTTTTTTTTTTTTTTTTTGGAGTATTCAATATTGCCATACCCAATTCCAGAAAAAGTTGGTGCTGCTACTACTTCATAAGCACTTCTTACCTCAGGCAAATACCTGTGAAAAATGTTTTGTTGAGACCATTTTTGGAGGTTTTATGTTAATTTTTGGAACTTAATAACGCATAATCTTTGATTTTCCTTGTGGTATATAGCCTTCCATGGGGCATGATATGGATCACTTATAATTTCTGTGCCTTTAAATACTTTAATAAAGTTCACTACTTTCATATAGTGGATTGTGAGTGCTACTCATTTTTTGTCTAAGAAACAATTAATCTGTCATTTTTTTTCATATTTTTTTGAGGTTGAATAAAAGCTTAGTTTTATTTTTAATATAGAAATTTAGTCTTTTGTGCTAACATATTTCTCATGCTTGAACTTAGAAATGTGAGCAAATAAAATTTAACATATAATAAAGTCGATACTAGATAAACAATTTTATACAAAATGACATGCCCATTTGTGATTCATTCATTTCACACTAAAACATCTACTATTTTGACCCATAATTTTAAGAATACAATTGTCACATTATTCTAGTAGAGTTTTTTGTACAAAAATTCTTTACGAATAAAAGTTTTCATTATATGAAAAGGCGAAAATTTGTGTTTTATGTTTTGAAAACCTCTAAAACAAAATCTTGGCTCTAACCCTGGCTGTAAATTAATAAGAATTAGAAGCGCATCTTATATTGTATAAAATTTTTGAGGGACAAAAAAAACAAAGATGATCTTCTCACACTCGTGACCAAATCAGAGACTGATGAGACCTGTTTAGTGTTTACTATTGATGGAACATGTAGATCAACATAATCTTTTTGAGTCTACCTATATAAAAAGAGCGGTGGAACAGAATGCTTCGACAATCAACCATTTTTGCATTTTGGGCCATTTTATCCCTCTCATTTTGTGAAATCACGCTTTGTCATGGGTCCCTATGGATGCACAGTGTGTGGACATTCAACCATTTATGCATGGATGAATTTTGTGCAATGTTGGATGCTTTATTGTTTCTGTGGAAGCCTGGTACAAGTGAACGCTTCATAGACAAATGAGGTAAATTTCTATTATGCCCTCCTTTTTGTTTAGGTGTTTGGTTTTCATTATGGGTAATAATGAAAAAATATATATAAATAGATATATCTATGCTATACTATATGTAAATGTAGTGAGAGACTGTAAAGTTTTCATAACTCAATTCTTACTTTTTCAAAAATATTAAAAAATTACAATGCCACATGACATACCTAACTCCTTCAACTAATTAGGCTCTTTTCTTCCTCTCTTATAAAAGAAAAACAAGAAAAATCAACTAATATTTCTCCTTTTTCTCTTTTTTATTCTATTTATCATGTAAGAATCTTAGAATATAAAGAAATAAAAAACATGTAATAGGTGCCTAAAAATTACTCCATTGATTTGTTAGGAAATTAAGATCTTATCAAAATTCACTCCTAAAATCTCTCTCATTATTTAAAAAAAAATCATCTTCTTTTTGAAAAATCAAGATCCCATCAAAATCTCTCCCATGATTAAAAAGACTTCATATTCCTAAAATCTCTTCTTTATTGCTTCCCATCCGTTTCTCTTTAAATTAAGATCATAAAGGTTCTCAAATCCTACAAGCTCAAGAAGCTTTGTTGGTCCATCCCCCCGTCTCCTTGAAAATATTAAACTTGCTGTCTTCATCATCCTTTACCGGCACTATTTTTTTGGGCAAGCTTTGTTTTTTTCATTTATTTATTATAAGAATGATATAAAAGTGGGGTTTTTATAATTTGAGGTATTTTGCCATTATTTTTTTTTTTATTTCATTCTAAATACAGTAGATTTATTTGTTTTATATGTTTATGGTTCTCTCACTGTGTCACTGCTTACTTTTTTTTTTTTTTTTTAATTTTTGTTTTATGAATCAATATGACTGTTTTTAAAAAATATTTTTTGTCTAATATTTTAATCCTGTATGATTTTTTTCACAGTTGCGGAGACATCACATAACCAGTAAAACTCATCTAACGGAGTTGTTGAATCACGATCACAACCTATAGACCGAACTATTGCCCCTGCACTCCCTTACGGTGGTTGCCGCTACGCTTCTTCCTTCATCACTGTTGCACGGGATCTCCCCCCTCTGTTTCATCATTGTCATTGCATCACCTTGCTGGTTTTTGCTGTCCTCGAAACAAAGCCTTAATGCTTCTTTTCATCATTGTCTTTGCATCACCTTATTGGTTTTTGCTATCGTCGAAACAAAGCCTTAATGCTTCTTTGTCGACATTGACATCTCATCAATGCCAATTCATAGCGCAAAGCCAAGCCGCAAGGCCAATCAGTAGCCATAAGAAAAGACCATGACAGCCCTCCAAGGAGCAGAATGCATGGGTTTTTTTTTGACAGAAGAGTTATTATTTCTGTCTCAATGTATTTTCTATTACGCATGATACAATGAACAGGGATTTAGCACATTTTAATGCAAGAGGTTGAAAAATTGAAAGAAGTAGGATTTCATGGAAATTCTGTAAAGCTTCAAGCGAAACTACATCGACTTGTGAGTTAATTTACGCTATGAATCGCGGAGGATTGGAAAACTAAATCGCAGAGGGTTTTTTTTTAGTTTGTTTTACTTTGCTGCTTCCCTCTAAGTTGTGAGTTAATTATTCTTTAGGCATATTATCTAAGTTTACTCTATGATAATGGCGGAAATTTTTATGGTTTGAATTAATTACCTCTACCTTTTAACATTATTTTTTTCCTCTAAGTACACATTACTGTATTTGAAATTCATTGAATAAAAATTCATAGCTAAAAAAGATGCCATGATTACAAGTAAATCTTAACAGTTGAATGAAAAATGCCATGATTCAATGTTTATTCCACCTTCACTGCCCGGCTTTCTTTTTCTCCCCTTCATTTTTTAAGATTTACCCAAATAAAATAAAAAAGAAAAATGAGTCAAATATCATTTTTTTCCTGTTTTCTTCTGATAAAAAAAATTAGAAAAGAGAAAGCACAAATTAAATGCCTAAAATCAGGGACAATTTTGAAGTCATAAAAATATACAAACTAAATGCCTAAAATCATGGACGATCAACCAAAAGAGAATTCCTAAATCTCTCTCCATATCTAACCTAATCACTCCTCTTCTATGTAGCTTTCATATACAAACCAAGTATAAATTATTATAGTTAAGTACAAATATAAGCTACGAAATTATTATTATTTTGATCTAATTCTTTTTTTTTTTTTTTGTTTCAATTTCATGCTTCACAGGAAATTGTCAATTTTGGGGTTGTTTTCTCTTTTATACTCCCATAACAATCATCTTATCTTATCTTCTTTTTTCTTTTTCAAATTTTAATTATGTCTATAAATTTTTTACCAGGAAAATGCTAGAGTATACTAATTTCAGTAACATAAAATCAATCTATACCCTTTATGAGAACACATGTGTTTGTATGATCATTGATTTTCTAGAATTTTTAATTTTGAATACTACAAAATGTTGATTCCTAAAATTTTTTTGGTCTAATATAATCCAACAACATATCAGATCTAAAACTTGGATTTTGAATATAAAAATTTAATGGGTAAAAAATGTGATTGGTTAGAGAATCCTATTTCAATTCCTAAAATCTCTCTCCATTGCTCTATATAATCTAATCACTCCTCTTCCACAAAACCTTCATATAGAAACCAAATAAAAATTTCGATAATCTAAAAATATAAGCTACGAAATTATTAGTTCTTTTGATCTCTTTCTCTTATTTTTTTTTCAATTTCATGCATCAGAACAAAATTATCAGCTTTTTCGATTCTTTTATTTTTAAATATGCAATCATCTATTTTTTGTTTACTTTAATTTAGGCTAGAATTTTTTTACTTGAAAAATATTATGATATATAAATATTACTAACATAGGATCATAATACAAAAAATTTTCAGCCATAGTATTTATTTTTAAAATAATATTTAATTTATATGTCACAAGGATCAATGCTTGTATAAACATATATAGATGTGGCTGACTCGTCATCTTAATTATCCCATGTGCTCCATGTCTTGTTTGGGTAAGTTAAGACAAGAGAAGACAGTGAGACAATGCTCAAAACAAAAAAAGAAAAGAGACAAAACACTTGTTTTTTGTATTGTATGGACCATAATGCTCTGCATTCATTGACTGAAACGCGTTATGGGTCAGACATTTGTCATCAAATTTAAAAGTTTAAGTTATTAGGTAGTGTTGTCTATCCCTTTTACAATATAACATTTCCCTTTTCTTATTCAATAAGGGATTGTGACATACTCCTTTATTTGAATTCGCAACGCTCTCGTGACAGGTCCGACTAACTTGTCTGCTCTACCTAAGCACTTGGCGTAAAATCAAATTAAGAATTAGGCTATTCTGATATCACTTGTTACGGGCCGAACGCTTGCTATCCAATCTAAAAGTCTAAATTATTAAATAGTGCTGCGTACCCTTTATATGGCCTAAGACCGCATTTCTCCTATCCCATGTGAGATCGTGAGAGAAAGGAAGGAGATTTGCTCCCATTTACCAATTTGCTCATTTGACAATGTCTTTAGCAATAATCTTTTTCCCAAAGAAGACGAAGAAGACAACGGTCTGATGAACGATGCTCTCTTCAAAGAGGATGATGGTAAGATATGGTCTGACACTCCTCCTTACCTTCGCGACCTTGCCATTGCCGCTAAGCAAGGCAATGTCAACTCTCTCTGCCACGCTCTAGGTATATATATGTTACTAATATATATAATCTTTCAGTGTCATCGTCTTCTGATACAACATTAAGGTTATTCTATCACTTGTTCTTGGTGCCCTATTTTTTATTTTCAAAATAAAAGCTAGGGTTTAACACTATCACATATGCATTCATACATTTGTAGTGTATGCTTGCTTGTAACTAGATGTTCATTATATTTTTGAAGCGATTGCTTTTAGGGAAAGACCTAGTTGATTTGGTCTTGAAATTGTTTCCATTAGGAGTTTTAATTTCATTTTTGTTGACTGTTTTAAGGGTTTTGTGCAATTTTTGCAGTGATTTTTGCCTTTTTTTTTTTATCTTCATGTTTTTTTTGGTGTGATTTTGCTTTTTTTCTTGTTTGATTTTTAAAAATGATTTTTGCTCCTATTTTTGTTCTTGAATCTGAGGTCTATGTTTGTGCTTTTCTTATATTTGGTTTTCATGGATGTTTGATTTTTGCAAAATATTTTATTTGCTGATTTGAGGTGTTGTTTAGTTTTTTTATTGATTTCTGTTTTGGTTTTTCATTGATTTCTGCTCTTTTTTTTCTTCGTTTTGAGTTTTTTTTGTGTTGTTGTTCTTTTTTTTCTTTAATATTTGACTTTTATTAGAGATTTTGTTTCTATTGATTGATTTAAGGATTATCTTTGGGTTTTTTTTTTCTAGTTATTGGTGCTCCTTTTATTCTTGAAAGGGCCTCTATGTTTTTCTTATGTTCTTTTTTTACTGTACCATGCATAGAAATAGAAATAGAGAAACTATCTGGACGTTTTGGGTACTCCTTTCAAGTTTTTACAATTTCAATCCTATTTATTTGTTTATGATTATCCTTTTTTCCCTTTAAATTTTGTATAATAAATCAACCCCTAGTTCATACGTATATTTATGTTGTGGGCCTAACGCCAAGCAATCCCAAAAATTAAACAACATCAACCCAAAAGGAGTCAGCTGGAAGCTGACTTAAATGGTCCAGGCCCCAAAAGAGGCTGGCCCAGATATTATACTCCTAAAAGCTAGAAGGACCATAGTGCTCTGCATTCGTTGATTGAAACACGTTACGGGTCAAATATTTGTCATCAAATTTAAAAGTTTAAGTTATTAGGTAGTGTTGTCTATCCCTTTTACAATATAAGATCTCCTTTTTCTTATTCAATAAGGGATCGTGACATACTCCTTTATTTGAATTTGCAATGCTTTCATGACAGGTTCGACTACCTTGTCTGCTCTACCTGAGCACTTAGCCTAAAATCAAATTAAGAATTAGGCTGCTCTGATATTACTTATTACGGGCTGAACGCTTGCTATCTAATCCAAAAGTCTAAATTATTAAATAGTGTTGCGTACCCTTTGTATGGCCTAAGACCGCCTTTCTCCTATCCCATGTGAGATCCTGACAGAAAGGATGGAGAGATTTGCTCATTTGACAATGTCTTTAGTAATAATCTTTTTCCCAAAGAAGATGAAGAAGACAATGGTGTGATGGACAACGATGAAGAAGACGACACTCTCTTCAAAGAGGACAACGATTAGATGTGGTCTGACACTCCTCCCTACCTCCACGACCTTGCCGTTGCCGCTGAGCAAGGCAATGTCAACTCTCTCCGCCATACTCTAGGTATATATATGTTACTAATATATATAATCTTTCACTGTCATCGTCTTTTGATACAACATTAAGGTTATTCTATCACCTGTTCTTGGTGCCCTATTTTTTATTTTCAAAATAAAAGCTAGGGTTTAACACTATCACATATGCATTCATACATTTGTAGTGTATGCTTATTTGTAACTAGATGTCCGTGATATTTTTGAAGCCATTGCTTTTAGGGAAAGACCTAGCTGATTTGATCTTGAATTATTTTCCATTAGGAGTTTTAATTTCATTTTTGTTGACTGTTTTAAGGGTTTTCTGCAGTTTTTGCAGTGATTTTTGCCCTTTTTTTTTTTTTTATCTTGAGTTTATCTTCGTTTTTTTTTTTTTTTTTTTGTGATTTTGCTTTATTTCTTGTTTGATTTTTAAAAATGATTTTTGCTCCTATTTTTGTTTTTGAATCTAAGGTCTATGTTTGTGCTTTTCTTATATTTGGTTTTCATGGATGTTTGATTTTTGCAAAATATTTTATTTGCTGGTTTGAGGTGTTGTTTGGTTTTTCATTGATTTTTGATCTTCTTTTTTCTTCGTTTTGAGTTTGTCTGTATTGTTGTTCTTTTTTTCTTCTTCAATATTTGATTTTTATTAGATATTTTGTTTCTATTGATTGATTTAAGGATTATCTTTGGTTTTTTTTTCCAGTGATTGGTGCTCCTTTTATTCTTGAAAGGTCCTTCGTGTTTTTCTTATGTTCTTTTTTTATGGTACCATGCATAGAAATAGAGATAGAAAAACGATCTGGACGTTTGGTTACTCCTTTCAAGTTTTTACAATTTCAATCCTATTTATTTGTTTCTGATTCTCTTTTTTTCCCTTTAAATTTTGTATAATAAATCAACCCCTAGTTCATACGTATATTTTTGTTGTGGACCCAACTGTTGGGGACTACGGAATTTCCCACGACCTGGCTATAGTGTATATGCATACTACCAAAAAATTCTGATCTGATTAGCATAGCCGAATTTACATGATTAGAATCACACCTTCGAGATCTCTCTGATTTGATCCCGAATAACAAGAATCAGCACTAAACACGAAGCAACTACTCGAACTCAACCTTCGAATTTCTGCTATATTTCTCGTACACGCCTTGCTCTACAGAGAGTGGGCTCGCCGCTACTAGGATTTCTCTTCCTCACAAAAACGTGTATCTCTCAATTATGTACAGAGTGTCACCCTAGCAGCTCTTAGAGAGCGTATATATATACAGGCTACAATAGGGACTATAAGATTAGTACAACTAGGGCTTCCTACACAAATAAGGACTCCTAATCCAATCAGGATTAATCCTTATTTACGTAAATTATAATTTATACCACTAACGAATTATAATTGCACTCCCTGTTATATTAGAAATTACATTTCGAACTCCATATTATTAAATGTTTATTTATCTCCCCACGTTAATATTACAGATACCCGTCTATTAAATTAAATTACCGACAATTAAATTTAATAGATTTATTTAATTCTTTGAGACCTTCCACTTAACTTATTTGATATGTCGGATTCATAATCCACATGCAGGGTTTGACATAATCAAAACTTTTAAGCTTCCTCAAGGGGGTATCATCAATCTTTATACGGGGACGTGGGTTCCATCAATAATAAATATTCACCATACACGTAATGTTATTGTCCAACTCACAGAGTTTATTGACCCACAAAGAATCTCACTCTTCTGTGAATCAAAACAATAAATACTACATGCACGTGTCTATTTATTACATTAGGATTAAGAGCATAAGCACTCATAATAATCATGAGGTATTAATTGTTTTATATAGTCAGTATAAAAACAATTACCTCAACACAGTCTTGTTCAATACACACAAAGTGTACTAGTGCAAGGAGTTGGAACTATACCGTTCCCCATAGTCAAGACAGACCTATTAAAACCATGATTATGGTTTATCTATTTCACTTATTCTACTGGATTTTACGGAGCCTGCTCATGTACAACATGATTCGGATCTGATCATAGAAAAAAGATTCTCTTCAAGCGAACCAGCCTATCCTCTGTATGGGGCTTACACGGTGGTTGGAACAAAGACACATTTAGTTGTTAATTCCAATGTGGCAGATAGATAAAGGCATATATCTGCACGGACCAATCAATAGTTCAAGTCACACACTCCCATAATCCATTTTCTCTTCGGAGAATTGCCTTCAACTGATGGTGTGTCCATTTCCATCTAAGACTATAAACGATAAACTTATATTCCATAAGAACCGATGATATGATCTTCCGTGTGTAAGCCGTACTCTATACACCAAATCATCTACTATATAGAATAAGAGACACACATACATAATCATTAAATAAATAATACAATGCAAACATTTGTCACACAGATTCTCATTAAAATGGAATAACTAATTTATTAATAAATATTAAAGTCATTATACAAAGTATGTCTTTTAGTATAAATTCCCAACACCAACGCCAAGCAATCCCAAAAATAAAATAATATCAACCCAAAAAGAGTCAACAAGAAGTTGACTTAAATGGTCCAGGCCTATGCTGACTTAAGCCAGTCCCAAAAGAGGCTGGCCCAGATATTATACTCCTACCAGCTAGAAGAAATGAAGGGTTCAAAAAATACGAATCCCTTTCCTAAATAGACTAGAACAAGTAAAAGATAAATCTAATACATGATAAACCGCCCCAAGAAGTGAGACTCTTAGGGAGAGATTAATTACTATTCCCAGAAGGAATATTGCATTCCAAATACTATAAATACACCATGCCTTTAAGGTGTAAAGTCCATTCACTTGAGCTAGTGTACAAGAATTTTTATTTGCTTCATTATGATTAAACTTGCTAACTTAATCTTCGGAGTGCCATCGACCCAAAGAGGGTCGACACATTCTCAATATTTTCTTTTCTTACAGATTGTTCGTGCTCATCAATTTAGTTCGCGTAGTCAATTAAGCCTTCCCGAAAATTCCACTTATAATTGGCACCGTCTATGAAAAAGTCTAAACAACGATGAGTATCAGCTTTATTAGAGGAGGAGTTCAACTCACTGATAAGGAGTTGGAAGACAGCCAAGCTACTCCTAGCTATGATGCAACCTATCGATCAGATCACCAACAAAGTTTGGCAGAAAGGCGAGGGGGCCGACAAGTTAGATCAGAGATACAAGTCCCAGATCCTCCTTCGCGTCTAAGAAAATCATAGTGGCATCTGCAAAAAGTAAATGAGATACCTTCATCATCTCCACTCATCTATCCCCAACTTGGAAACCTTTTAATGACCCATCAATAGCTGCAGAGCGTGGGGGATAAGGAATCACGCTGCCTCAATCCCTAGAACTATCAAAGAAGCCTCGAGCCACCCCACTTGCAATAACTGAGAATTTTACTGATGAGATGCAATATTTGATCGACTTCCTCAACCTTTCCTTAAAGCCCATCTTCCCTAACATTTAGATTAAGAAGTCCTAAGTTACATGGTCATAAGACTTCTCAATATCAAATCTACAAATAACCCTCAAAATATTGCTCTTCAACTTGGAATCATTACAGTTATTTACCTATTTCCTGCAGACCTCACCATTCTCTTCAACCTCAAGCTAATAGGTCTGAATGCCCCATGTAGCTCCTTTCTTCGATAATAGAGCAACAAATGTCACATATAAGCTTTTTTTAAACTACTATCTCATAAAGAGCATGAAATACTACAATCACCTCTCTCTTCTCTAAACTCCAACACTATTGAAAGATAGCCAAAGTAAACTCACCCAGTCTTGGGGCTTTATTAGCATTTAAATCCCTCAATGACTCTATTGCCTACTCCTGAAAAAACACATCACCACCAGACACCTATCCTCCGTGATAAAATCTAGCTCCATCCCATTAGTAAGCAGCCTCAAAACCCGTGTTTCTTTATATAATCCAGTGTAGAAGTGAAAGAATTTAGGGGGTGTTTGGATGTGGCTTTTTTTAGCAATTTATGACATTTTATACTGTGTTTGGCTCACACCTTAAAAGAGCCACTTTTAAAACTAGCTTTTGGCTTATGGCTTTTTAAATTTGCCATCCAAACACCCTCTTAGTATTTCTATTTTTTTCTCTAAGCCAAAGAGACCTTGCATTTTTCCTCTAACTAACTTCTTTAGAAGTTATAAGCCACCCTACATTCCTATTCATCTAGCTGTCCAATATCCTCTGGTCAACTAGCGAGCTTTATCTCCACCCTTCCGAACAACTCCTTATTCCTCCGCTTTAAAACTTTCTTAAGAATCTTCATCTTTTTGGCCAAGCAAAAATAAGAGGGTCTTCTACCCTATAACCCTCCCACTAGCCCTAAATCATGTCCTTATAATCCTCCTCACTCAACCACAGGTTTTCAAATTTGAAGATATTGGGACCTCTTCCAAATAGCGCTCTTCCCCGTCTGTAGATACAATAAACTTGTCAATTTTAGACATGGAAAGATTTTCCCTGGTGTTACGCCAAGTGAATCCCCCCTCCTACTACTTTCCTTCCTTAAGAGGTAAGTCCACAAGGACAATGGTCCTATAAATTCTGAAAATACTCTTATGGCTCCATCCTCTTTAATGCACCCTAACCTCTCATATGGATTATATTACTTAGACATGTACGGGTGTTGGGTGCATGTACAAGTTTAAGTGTAACATCCTAGACCTTTGAACTCTGTTATATCTATTCAAATATATGTCATATATGTTTAGTTGTTTTTAGAGTGTGAATTAATATATTTTGATTGCCTAATTTAACTAAAAATTGGATGAGTGCATATGTTAGATTAGGGATTTTCATAACCGAATACAATTGAATCATTCATGCTATAAATGTGTTCAAGTGATTTAATCAGGATGTTTAATTAGCTCCATTTAATGTCAATGTCATTTTGGAACATTTTGTAAAAAGTGATTTTGATTATCTAAACTTAATTGTGATTAATTAGTCTAATTGGAGTTCAGTAAGCTCAAGCGTAATTAACTGAGTAAAGATTAATTAGTCTAAACCTTGATTAATTATTAATTAGTAGGTTAAGTGTTAGTGTGAAAGAGTGTCACCTCACTAGAAGGGACACCCATTCCATCTCCTCAGGATGTGTGTCCAACTGTGTTAGAAAGAGTGATGTGCTTGTGCAGAATTTGTATTTGGAGAGAGAGAAAATGAAGGAAATAAGAGGGAAAGAAAAGGAGGACGAGAAAATCAAAGGGGAATTCCATCACACTCAGAGCTAAGGATGATTTAAGATTTTAAACTTGATTCCTTCATTTTAATTAGAAGAAAACACCTCTACTAACAATCTAAGATAATATTTGCATGTGGCTTTGATGGAAATTGGAGAGAAACATGAGAGTAGTAAACCTCACCTTGGAAGACTTGAACTTGATGTTACTTTAAGATTTATCTAAGTAAGATTAATGCTTTTGGAGGCTTTGAAGGAAACTCTTATATAAAGCTAATGTAAGTATTGAGACCAAGATTTGTGGTTTAGTTTAGCTTTTATGTAAGATTGGACCTATGACCCAAAATTCAAAATATAGCAACTTGTACTTTTATGGTCATATCTCTCTTTATACTTTGAATTTTGTGATGAAACCAAAGCCATTAGACTAGAATTCCATATCTTTCCGACGATAGGTCATGAACCAAAATCCAAGTCTATATGAGAGATATGCCCCCTTGAAATTGGGCCACTAAATTTGTGCAAATTGAATTAGTGCATTTGACTTGAGTTAAATTTAAACCAAGTATTGTACACTTGCAAATAAGTTTTCGGAGTAATAATGGTGCATTAGTTTGTGATTTTGGCTAGATTACATATTCTAATTGTGTAGGATTAACTTAGGAAGAGGGATTCAAAATGTAAAAGACTTAAGGTGAGTGTTATGCATGCTTGGAGCTGTTCATTTCGATTTGATTTACCTACAAATGCTTACTTTGATATAATGAACTACAACTGACAACCTTTTGATGGAAATGCTATATTTTGTAATAAGATTTGAATTCCATAGATTCTTTTACTTACAAAACACTTAGAGATGTGTTTTAAATGTGTTATGTGCTACACTTGAGCGTCCTAACTCGAGAGACTTAAAATAAGCCGTTATATATATTTGGGGAGACATCCCCTAAGGGCCACATGTCCTTTGTGGGTTCTACACATGCAAGAATTATATTAGGGATTTCAACTCCTTGTGCCCAAGGGGTGTGAATACATGATAATGTGTGAAGTTTATTTTAAAGTAGGATTATTTTATTATGGTAAAACAGTGAATGATACTCCACTATGCAAGGAAAAGCTATTACTCTTGCTTTTGGAATAGCTATGTTTTATAAATGTTTATGGATAACTGTGAATGCTCATTGTATCTACATCATTTACTGGGTTTTGTTCATAGTGTTGATTAACATTTCAGAAAATGAGGAATAAAAATCCATGCTTTAGATATGTTTTGAGAAAGTTGCTTATGGGAATGCTGTGAAGACTCACACTTTGTGTGATAAGAACGCATGCTATCTTTTAGACTCTTAGACTTATGTTGATAGTGTGAAAGATAATGTTATATATATATATATATATATATTTATAGTTTTATTGCCTTGAGATAGGCCTAATTATTTGCAATGACTTTAAGTATGTAGTTATTGACTCCAAGTATGTTGGCAACATAAGCACTTGCTCTAGAGTTTGTTAGAAATATACAAACACTATATTATGCTTTTGTTGATAGTATTATTATAGATGTATCCACAGCTGATCAACTCCTTTGTACGTATTTGGCCTTTGGTAGCTAAGCTACCAGCTGGTTATGATCTCTAATCAAGATACGAAAGGGTTGTGGTTGTGATATTAAGTATCGAATTTATCTAATTCTTATTTTTGAGAACATTCGGACACGACTAGATTTCATAATTTTTAAATATTTCTTTTACTTTTTTAAGGTAATACAAATTAAGATATAGCATCTCATGCATAAATTGGAAACCTTATGTGCAGTTCTATAGTAAACTTAGTCATTTATATACATTTGTTTCCAAGGAGAATCGAATCCGAGACTGTGAGCCTCTATAGTAAACTTAGTCATTTATATACATTTGTTTCCAAGGAGAATCGAATCCGAGACTGTGAGCCTCATTACGCAGTCTGTTGCTTGCCCTTACCGCTGGGCCACCTCATGGATGAGCATGCATAGATTACAACATAGACATATATAAAATAAAGAAAAATTATTATTGATATACTCGTTTATTTAGATGAATATTCAATTGAACTTAAATAGCCAGATAAATATACAATTAGATTACATAAACTCTTAAACGAGTTAAACATAAATAGTTTAATAAATACACAATTAAAAAACCTAAAACAAATTACTTCAAATACTAAAAAATATTATAAAATTACTTTGAATGTAAAATCACTACAACACTTACAAAAAAAAAAAAAAATTGTAAAATCACTATAACAATAGATGATTACTGAATTTTCAGCTGTGTATAGGCAGCTTTGACACTCTTTAGTAAAATAATTATATCTATTTCCACAGGATAGAAAATCATGCTCTATTTTTTTTTGTTAGAAAGTAGATTCATAGAGCTTTTCATTCATATAAAATTTGTATGCTGATTCACTTCTAGTCAATTTAGCTTTTACTGTCTAGTCAGCTAAAAAATAGAACCTACAGTTTTCTTAACTTTGAAAAATGCATTCTATGCATGTGAATCCATTTGGCAACCAATAGGCAATGAAAGTGGCTGGAAAACCATAGGCCTAATTTTTTTCATTTGTTTGAAGGGACGCTTTTGGCATTATAAACCCCTATTCTCAGGTGTCAATAATTTGGCAATTTACTTAATCTTTGTTGGTCTTGGTTGTAAGTGTTGACACCTATTTTCAAAGGTGTCGACACCTTGAAGCAGAGCCTATGGTGGAGTTTTATGTAGGTAAAGGTGTCAACACCTATTTCTTGAATACCACTCCTTGAGGCAAAATTTTTGAACATGAATTAAAAGGCATCAGTGTCAAAGCCTCTTTATAGGGGTCAGCACCTACATTTAGGCAACTTGATTTTTCATTTGTTAGAGTTCTAAACTTGATCCAACACATGTAATAGTACGATGTAAGTTCCTTAAAAATTATTTAACCTTTAGAATCAATCTCATAATTTAACTATTTGGCTAGCGTATTCCTCTTTTCCTTTATTACATTTATTTCTTTTAAACCTTTTATCTCACGCTCTCGGGTCATGGGATTCGGGGCGTGACAAGAACATTAAACAAGGTAAATCACTTTTTTATTCGTCATTATGCACTTAATTGTAAGTTACGTATATTAATAGTTGCTCCTATATATATATATTTTTTTTCATTTAGAAAGAAACGGAAGCTGGCAAAGGGGATGAGTGGGCCAAGGGAGAAATGATCCAGAGTATTGATAAGTTTCACCTTTTATAAGTCCAAAATCAGCAATGTGAGACTCCATGGCGTCAAAAGGTCCAAAATTGACATGGTGGGATCTTCTAGTAGTGTTCAAAAGTTTAACAAAGGTTCATGTACTTAATCCTATAGTTGTTGAACTATAATATATGTTTTTCTGACTATTATGGGAACAAACCTACCTGGTGATTTTTTTGTTCTGGTAGAACCACTAGTATAAGATGGACCCCTCCATCCAACTGAAGGGAAAGGGGAGCTCAGGAGGCCATGGTGGTGAGGGGAGCTCTCTTCTAACTTGGTTTTGCTCTTTTTTCATTGCCATTGTTTACATATAAATCATGCATGTTCCTACTATCCTAAATTTTCCTTTGAAACTTCTATATTCTTGCTTTGGAAGAAAAAACTAATTCATCCTCCTTTTTGTTTCATTCTCATTCCTGATTTTATTTTTCATGTTCTTACTTGAATTCTTTTTATTTTTACTTTTTGTTCAAGAAAAAAATATGGATTCAAATGTCATATGGGCAATGTAGGCACTGAATACTAATGGCTTTGTGTCACAGGCTTAAAACTTAAGGACTCACACCTTGTTTGAGTGACTAAGTCAACTTAGCTCAAACTCACACTTTGTTTTGCTTTGAGTGGCTAAGTCAGCCTCGCTCAAACTCACACTTGAGATAAAAATAAAATAAAAAAGTAAAAAAACTCAAGGGAAGGGTTTGAAGAAGGAACACTCAAGATTGCTTGACTATTATAAATGAGGTCCAACCCCCATTTATACTACTTCACCTCCTCAATCTACGATGAAAATTTATCTAATCCTATGGTGGAGGTTGAGCTTTGAGAATAATCTTCACAAATATCTCCCACTAGAGATATGTACAAGATCATATAACATTTTACTCTTTACAAGTCATCATGCTTCCAGAATTCTCTACATGTCTTAATACTAGAGCTGGCAAAGCAAACCCAGAAATATCCAACCGCCCATGTCCACCCATGTTTAATGGGTACTGGGTTCGACAATTATAATAAACGGGTTCTTATTGGGCTAGTAACAAAATACTTACTCATAAATGGGCTTAAATGGATTCATCTATCAGACCCATTATATACTCAATTAAAGAAACCTAAGCAAACCCAAACAAACCTATAGCCTAACCCTATTTGTATTCCTAACTAGGGCTTTTCAAAAGTTCTCTCGCCTCTTATTATTCTCTGGCTCTTTCGGCCCATTCTCCTTCAAATTTCGTTCGACCTTTATTGACATGTTTCCAACGGAGGTTGATAGGGCTCATCGAATCTCTTAGCTCTTGTCGTGCAATCCCAGCTTCTCCTCTGACTTTCGTTCGACCTCTGTCAACGTGTTTCCAGCGGAGGTTGATCTTCATATTCATAGAACTTTGAGATTGGAATTTCTTCCTTTAGATCTCTAACCCATTTTTTGTTGGTTTATAGGCTTATGAAGTAATGCTCAGATTTACTCTATTTGTCGCTACTTGTAAACCTCTGTTTTTGTAACACTCTTGAGATAACACCCATTTGAGTTTGCTATTGCAACTGAAGTTTACTTTTTGAGTATGCATATAGATATATAGTATATCTATCACTATATTTTGTCAAAAGCATGGTTCTTTTGTTTTTGTTGCTGATGCTCTTTAGAAGGTCAAATTGCAAAGGATCATGATGTTTGGCAACCAAACGGATCTTTCCCCCTTTTTTTCATTTTTTTTTTTTCTAGTCAATGGCTAAATGCGCTAATGTTCTTTGATGAAATCATTATATGGGTATGCTGCTTATTTTGATTGCCACGCTGTGTCTATATTCAAACTTGCTCATTATATGGGTATGCTGCTTCCAAGTCTTCTAATGAAATTAAAATTGACCTATTTTCTATAATGGTGCCCACAATTTTGTACGCAATTTAACTTCTCAAAAAATGAATTCATTTTTAAGTTTATTCTTATTTTGATTGCCACTCATCCATTTCTACCATATATATATATATATATTTATATATATATATATATATATATATTTGGAAGTCATCAAAATAGTTCTTCCATAAACATACATGCAGTGCTAAGTGCTTTGACTTCACTCATTCATTGTTACATAACTGGGTGCTAGAATTCTTTCATGGTTATACACAAAAAATTATGAAGACTTTCACTTACCAGAAATAAATAATTCTAAGCTTTTTTTCCTCTTTTTTTAGTAGGTAGTACTTTTGTTTTGTCTACTATACCTCCTTGAAAGAGGAGTGTGCAAAATAGGTACTCCTTGTTTGCTTTGGCATAATATAGAGTTTGCTATTATGAGCATCCATTTTGTTTTGCTACTAATGTGATGTCGGCATTAAAAATTAAATGTCTTGAGTGGTGCATAATAATACTTTCAGATGGAATAATACTGTCATTCTTTCCCCTTTTTTTTTTGGATAAAATTATCTTCTAGTCTCTTAAATGTCTTATTTATGGCATTTTTTTTCATTTATCTATTTTCCTTTTAAGTTAGTTGTTTAAATATGTTTTACTTGTGATAAAAGAGCAAGATGGAGGAAACTAGTGATGCTCATGTCGAGCAAAACTCTTTTGCTACTTCAAAATGTGGTAAGAGGTCCACTTCTATAGTATGGGATGAATTTGTAAAGTTGCCTTTTAGTGTTGACAGGAGACAAAGAGCTAAGTGTAGTAAATTTGAGCAAATGTACATTGCAGAAACAAAATTAGGCACCACAAATTTACTCCATCATATTAGTGTTTGCCTTAAAAGAGAGTCCCATGATCCCCATCCTTCTACTAAATTTGGTCAAGACATTTACCGTGAGAAAATGACAACTTCAATAATTAAGCACAACTACCCTTTTATGTTTGTGGAACATGAAGGAATTAGAAATTTGCATTGTTTTTTAAATCCAAATGCAAAATCCATCACAACAAACACTACAAAGTTTGATATCGAAAAGGTGTATGGAAGAGAGGATGAGGTTTTGAAATATGTGTTGGAATCAATTCCAAGTAGGATATGCTTAACGTCAGACTTGTGGTTGTCGGCCCAAAAGGCAACCCAAGAGAGGGGTGAATTGGGTTTTTCGAAGATTAATAACAATTAAGATTAATTAAAATTAATCTAACCAATGTAACAGTGATCAATCTATATGCAAAACAATATAATCAGGAGAATGAAAGAAAACAGAGCATAAGAAAGAACACACAGATTTACCGAGGTTCAACCACAAACTGTGGTCTACGTCCTCACCCTAAGACTTCCTTGAAGTCTTCTTCCACTATGTAATCTCCAATTACAAATGAGCTGCTGATTGACAAAATGCTTAGCTCACTATACATAAGAACTCCTCACCGAGCTCTTCAATCTCCAAGTGATTTTGTCCAAGCTCCACTCAAACTTACAAGAGTTTTTCTTCCACAAGAGAACTCTCAAACTCTCATATTCAACTGTATAAGAATATACAGGTAACTAACAAACTCTCTAACAAGAGTAGATTTTACAATTAGAGCTCACAGATGAAGACAGAAAAAATATTCAGGGTTTTCAGTGAATCAGTCAGTTTGATCTTGTATTTGTCTCTTATCTTTTGTATAAATGCAGTTGAAAGCTTGTATATAAACTCCTGTATTGATTCCATCCGTTAGAGGTTGTTGGGCATCATTAATGCACGTCTAGTCCGTTATAACGTTAAGAAAAATAGCCGTTATATCCAAGAAGTCAGCTCCAGGTTTATGGAGTCGACACTTTCTGCTTCTGCATTTATCAGATGTTGTTTACTGACTTCATGAGTCCGCTCTTCATATCAATTAGGCGAGTCCTTGTTCATTCTGTCTTCACATCTTTGACTTCTGCTGTCATGAGGTGACTTTTCATCTTTAAGAGTCCGCTCTTTGTTCATTTGATCTTTGGCCTTTTACTTCTGTTGTCATGAGGCGACTCTTCATCTTCATGAGTCCGCTCATTGATCATGTCATCTTCAACCTTTGCGTCTGTCTCCATGAGGCGACTCTTCATTTCAATGAGTCCACTCATTGTCTATTTGGTCTCTAGACTTTTTGCTTATGTGATCAAGAGGTGACTCTTCATTTTTCATGAGTCCGCTCATTGTTCATTTTGTCTTCATGCTTTTTTGCTTCTGTGATCAAAAGGCGACTCTTCATTTCTTCATAAGTCCGCTCATTGTCCATTTGGTCTTTAAACCTTTTTCTTCTGTAACCATGAGGCGACTCCTTATTTCAATGAGTTTGCTCATTACCTAGAAATCTGCTTTCTGACTTTTAATGATCTAGCTCATCTCAGCACTAATATAAGATCTTTAAGGAGGATTTCTTTAGGGTATGATGATCAATCAAATCTCTTTAACTTATCAGAGTTAACTTCTATTCAATTTGGATTGAATCAATCATTTGACATTCATCTTCTTTTGACTCTCAAACAGTCAGAGCTTCATTAGAACAATGTTGATCTTTTCTTCTTCATTTGCAAAGCTTCTTCTTTTATTGTAGAATATCTTCTTCAATGCCAAGCTTCCTCAATTATGTAGAGCTTCACAATGCTTCAATTCTGATTTCTTCTCTTTGCTAGTAATTCTTCTTTCTTCTTTAAAAACACTTCAATGAGACTTTTGCAGGCTTGATGAAATCTCTTCATACATCTAGTCTTCATTGATTGTTTATATGGTAGAAGAATTCTCTACTTGGATTCTAGGTAGAGATCAGACAATCATTGTGAGTCTTCTTCTCAAACAACTTCAATCATATAAGTTGGAACTGAACTTTTCATACTTGATGAAGTTTTCTCTTGAGCATTTTTAACATTTTCAATAATCAATTTATCTTCAACTGATCATTGCACATTCTGATGAAGTCTTCTTCTTTCTTGAGTGCAAATCAATCTTCATTGAGTCTATGCATACTTGATAGAAACTTAATTTGAATACCTTCAATCTCTTTGAATGTAAAACATTTGTTTGATGTAGAGATAGACATCACTCCTCTGTTTGGTTCATTGCATAACTTTTGGAATTCATTGCTTAATCTTGAATTTGTTGTGCATTCTCTGTGACATGTATTAGACTTAAGATTGAACTTTAAGTCTAAATTATGAACTTTGTTAATCTGCACACTAAGTAGATTCATTAGTAAAATAACACAAGGTTTAGTTATCATCAAAATCAACATAAGGTTAACCTTGAGTCAACAAGGGTCAACCTTGAGTCAACAGTGGTCCTCTATTACAACGGATGGATATTTAGCTCATACAGCTTATTATATTGATGAGGATTGGGTGTTGCAAAAAAATATCTTAAATTTTTGTCATGTGCCTCCTCCACATAATGGTCTAATTTTGGTTGAAAGAGTAATTCATTTGTTGAAAGAGTGGGACATTGATAAAAAATAAAAATAAAAAAGTTTTTAGCTTCACATTAGACAATGCATCATACAATGACGGGCTAGTGGATGTCTTGGAGCGTCATATCTATTTAACTGATACATTGTTATTACACAGTGAATTTTTTCATATACGTTGTACTGCACATGTCTTGAACATAATTGTATAAGCAGGATTGAAAGTGATTGATGCTCCTAGATTTAATATTTGAGAGAGTGTAAAGTATGTCAAAGGTTAAGAAGGGAGGAAAATCAAGTTTGCAGAATGCATCTCTCAACTCTCTTCGAGATGTAGTAAAAGATTAGACAAAATGTCCCCACAAGATGGAACTCAACGAATCTCATTCTTGAATCTGCCCTTATACACCGTCATGCATTTTATCAGTTACAGTTGATTGATACGAATTTTAAAACATACTTATCAAAAGAAGAGTGGCTTAGGGTAGAAAGAACAGCAAAATTTTTAAAACCCTTTTACTATATTACCACTCTTTTCTTAATATCTAAGTACCCTACAACAAACTTGTACTTTCATAGGGTGTGGAAGATACAGTTACTTATTATGGAAGAGATGCAAAATCCAGATAAGGTGATAAGTTCCATGGCGAGAAAAATGAAAGGAAAATTTGATAAGCATTGGGAGTATTATAGTATGATGTTATCCTTTGCAGTAGTACTGGATCCACGTTATAAGTTACAATTTGTGAAATTTTGTTTCAAAAAGCTTAATCTTGTGACATACTTAGAAAGGGTGAAAACTATTCATGGGAGGTTGTGTTTGTTTTTTGAAGAGTTTGTGTGTCATGCTCCTAGTTCTACATCCAATACATCATCAATAGCATGTGGTACAAGTGGGGGCAATGAAGAGGGCATACTTGATGAAATGGAGGTAGGAGAGTAATTAATTATTTACAATAACAATGTGGCCCCTTTATATTTAATATTCTAATCCACTAGATGTAAAATTTATGTAGAAGTTTGATTTATTTGAGAGTTAGCAATATGGGCGGCATAGAATTAAGTCGCAGTTGGATTTATACTTGGAAGAGCCTAGACTTGACCAAAAGCAAAATGTAGATTTGGATATCCTTAGCTATTGGAAGGTAAATAATATCTGGTATCTACAACTCTCTTTTAATGGCACGCACTGTATTGAGCATTCCTATTACCATTGTTGCTTCAAAGTCCAATTTTAGCATTGGAGACCGAATTATTGATAAATATCGCTCTTCGATCATGCCAAACAATGTGGAGGCATTATTATGCACTAAAGACTGGTTATACAGTTCAGGAGGTAAGCAAATAGAGTTGGATTTTGTTGAAATTATTTATTCATGTAATTCAAATCAAATTGAATTTTTTCTAATCTACTTTTTTTTTTTTTTTTTGCGATTATTGAATATAGTTTTAGAAATTTCAGATGAAGAGGAAGAACTTATGAAGGATTTTGAAACTATAGTTGTAGGACTTTGAAAGGTGCTACGATAGCCATTTTGAAATTATGTTTAGGAGTAATTGCTTGCCCAATAATTTGAATTATGTTATTTGCTAAATCGTTTATGAACTTCTAACCATAATTAAGTGTAGGTTTATTATTTTTTTATTACAAGGCCTGAAATCAGTGAACTTCTGACCTACCATGAACCTGCATTTTAATTTTAGATTGAATTTTAGTGGAATCTGTATCAATATGGTAGGCCTTTAAACTCTAAAAGGTTACATTTTGAAAGTGATTGAGAGTTATATGGTATAATATTTTCATGATTTCTACTTATTTAGCTTTAGCCTGTATCTCTTGAATTTCTATATTTTCCTTGCTTATTTAATGGTGTATTAGCTTTTAATTTCTATTTTTCATTAGTTCTTGAAGACATTGTGGGTGGTAGTTTTTGTTTGTTATTACTTTTGGTTCTACATATATATTTGTGGCTCCTTGCATTTCTATTTTTACATTTTGACATTTTTTCATCATCTAATCCCTTAAATCTTGCTATATTAGATTGCATTACACATTTGATGGAAATGAACAAATCTGTCCCCTGGAATGATCAATTTAGTTGAGCAAATTGAGAAATCTCTTGAAGAAATCAGGTACTAGACATGGTCTGAACTTTTGATAGCTTTGAAGCAATGTCAAGATTTAGTGATTTACTTCCTGTCTCTAATTCTTTGGGTGTCCATAAAAAATGCTTGGATTCTCTGGTTGGAAGACTTGCATTGGTTAGCGAAACAAGTCCATGTCCATCAACTCCTTCACCTTTGGGATCAGTTTTCTTGCAACACTAGAAGCACTAAGAGCTTGAAAAATAGCTCTTTACAAGCAACATGGTGATTTGAAGAACTTGTGGTCTTGAATCATAATTTGGTTGAATTGGTAATAAAATCAATGCTGGCATTGTGCAGTTAATTGAAAAAGATAAATGTAATATAAGGAGATGATAATTATCTTGAATTATTCAGTTATCATCGTATAGCCACACTTGGATTATTATGTTGTTATGCTTAATGTTGGAGTGTTTTTATTTATTTATGTGGTTACGTGGATTATTTTAATATTAGACTTGATTATTTTACAATAACAGCTTTTTATTTGGGGTCATTTACATATGGAACATGAGACCCCTGATTGTTTTTGTTTTTGTTTTTATACTCCCAAACAAGTGCTTAGGTTCCAGGAAAAAAAGGGTGAGATATGGGTAAACGGATTGGATTTGGGTTCATAGGTTTGGGCTGACCCATATCTAATCCGCCCATTATTGACCTGCCCTTTAAATGGGTAAAATTGGGTTGAACCCTTATAACCCGCAACACATTTAGAACTTGCCCAAACCCACCTATTTGCCACCCCTACTTAATATACAAGATGCTAGTAGAAGAATCTAGAATCTAGAAAAAAGAAGTCTCTAAACTATGCCATGTATATGCTACGTAAGCATTTGCATGTCATTTGTTACGCGACTTGATAGGCTATGACATGTTTTTTTTCGTTTTTCTGATCTTTGAGATGTGTGTGTGTGTGTTGTAGAAAACATACTTTGTGATAGGATCAAGATTAGTATATTACTGAAATAATTTTGTTTTTTAAACTTCTTTCCTTTGTTCTATTTGATTTTTCTTTTCTTTTATTCCTTTATTTTTTATTTCGTATGTTTTTGGTGTGTGTTTGAGTATGTCTCATAATGTTGCAGATGAGTAAGGTATGTCTTCATATCATTAGCTTCTAAGCAACTATAGCAGATTTCTCCTACCTATAAAATTTCTAACTATTTCTATTAATTTAAGCATCTAGACTCACCACTCAAAAAATTAATAGGATGGCCAAGTAATATGAGGCATCAATTGTTCCCTTCCATGTACTAAACAAGAAGGGGCTTAATTAAATATGATATTAATTTTGAAAGAGCCATTTATGTGACTGATTTATGTGGATTGAACACATCCCAACCATAAGTGCCTTTTTTTCCCATTGCATATCTGTATGTCATTATGATATGGTCATATCTGAATGTTCAACACTGAGAGTCTAATAGGAGAGAGAGAGAGAGAGAGAGAGAGAGAGAGAGAGAGAGAGAGAGAGAGAGAGAGAGACGGGCTAAAAGGAGTAAGATGCTGCTATTACTGGTGCGTCTGATTAGTCATATCTATAGATGGAAGTAAGTGATTAGTGCTGGGATGGGTTCATACCCAAACGTCAAGGAAGCCAGCTGCCTCACCTACGAGAAGCCGGCCGCCAAAGTCATCTGCCGACCACCATTTGTCAAGGTTGGTGGCCGTCAAACATTGACAATCGGTGCTCCTCCCTCCCTTATAAATAGAGGGTTGAGGTGAAGGAGAAGAGTAGATCAAGGAGAGTTTTAGAGAATTTTTGTGAGAGTTGAAGTAGAGAAAGAGCTGCTGCCTCCTCCCCCCCTGTAAAATTTTCTCTTTGTGAATAGTGAATTTTATTTCTCAAATTCATTGTTTTGTAGTTGTTTATTTGGTTTCTGGCTCAACAAGTGGTATTAGAGCCTCATTAGAGTCACCGAAGTAAAAACAAAGTAATTTTTGCTTACTACCCATAAATCAAAGTGCTCAAAAATCGTGTTTCGATCACATTAGTGTGTTCGTCTTGACAATACAAGTCTAACGTCTCAAACCACATCGAAAACGAAACTAAAACGAGCTCGTATGAGCCGGTCAAAGTTTTTCTCCAGTGAGTTAACACCGGCGACGTCGCCGTTGCCGAAAAAGAAGAAAAGCAAATATCATCGCTAACATTATCGCTAACATCATCGTTGCATCATCAGTGACATTAGTGCCCAGCCAACGGCCACACTATCGCCCAATCAGCAACAACTGCCACGTCATCAAAACTTTTTAAAAATTACAGTTCAACCCTAGAACTTTTTAGAAATTATAGTTTGGCCCCTGAAAAACTTAAAATTTTTTAGTTAAGCTTTTCTTGAGGTTTTTCTCCTTTTCAAACGCAATCGTGCACTTTGTTTTAGAAAATTCTACTTCTATAGTACTGTACAAGCCAATTTGAGAGCAAATTGATGGATAACTCAACGGCGGAAGTTATGATCAATCTAATGGCCACCAATATTCGATGTGGAGGCCAAGAATGGAGGATATCTTAAATCTAAAAGATTTTTCGGAGCCTCTTGATCATAAGGGCATTAAATTAGAGATTATAAAGGATGATGATTGGCTTAAGATGGACCAGAAGACCATTGCCCAAATTTAGCAGTGGATTGATCATAACGTGTTCCCATCATGTAGCATAAGAAACGGATGCATATGCTATTTAGAAGAAATTAGAGAGCATGTACCAGTCAAAGAATCTGTAGAATAAAACCCTCCTGATGAGACGAGTTATAAACCTTAAACCAAAGACTGGTATTTCCATGGTTGAGCACACAAGTGAATTCCAGAACCTAGTGAACCTACTCACCACAACAAATTGGGTTCTGAGTGATGAAGAACAGGCGGCCCTATTACTCGGCTCCCTACCAGATAGTTGGAAAACACTAGTAGTTACATTGAGCAACTCCACCCCAAATGGGAAGGTATCCAGGAAAATGGTGAAAGACGCACTCTTCAGTGAAGAGTCTAGAAGAAAAGAGACTAGCCTAGATTAGTCAAATGTCCTCGTGACAGAGAACTGAGGAAGATTCCAGGGCGAAAGATAAAGCCAAGGTAGAGGTAGAGGTAGAGGTAGAGGAATGTCATAGGATTCTGGCAAATCTAGTGACAGACATGGCAAATTTACCTACTATCAATGTGGCATTGAAGGTTACATGAAAAAGAACTGTCAAAAATTAAAAAGGGAGTAAGGTCAAGGCAATCACTGGCAAAACAAGGAAGATGGTGACACCATAGTTACCCTTAAGGGAGATGTCACAATACTCTCCGTGGAAGAAGAGACGTGCCTCCACATTGCTAGCTAGGATTCTAAATGGGTGGCAGACACAGCAACCTCCTACCATGCCACTCCCCACTACGAATTCTTCACTACGTACAAAACTGGAGACTTTGGTACTGTGAGAATGAGGAACCCTAGTTCATCAAAGATTGTGAGAATTGTTGATGTTCGAATCTAGATGAACATTGGCTACACGATGGTCTTGAAGGATGTCTGACACGTGCCCGACCTATGGCTCAATCTTATTTCGAGGATAATCCCCGATCAACAGGGCTATGACAACCATTTCAGCAATGGCACTTGGAAGCTAACAAAAGGTGTTATGGTTGTTGCTCGAGTACACATCTGTGGCACGCTATACAAAACCCATGTGAAGGTTTGTTCAGACAGCCTCAATGCAGTTGAAGATGAGGCATCACCAAATCTGTGGCACAAGAGACTCGGCCACATGGGAGAGAAAGGGTTGTTCACGCAGGTGAAAAAGGCTCTCATTCCAGCAAACAAGGAGATTGCATTGAACCGCTGCCAACATTGTCTATTTGGAAAGAAACATCGAATCTTATTCAGTTCCTCCACACGAAAAAGATCAAAGTTATTGAGTCTGGTACACTCTGATGTTTGTGATCCCATTGAAAAGGAGTTATTGGGCGGTAACAGGTATTTTGTTACTTTCATAGATGATGCTTCATGGAAGGTGTGAATATATTTTCTAAAGATCAAGGATCAAGTGCTCAAGTACTTCAAGATTTTCCACGACATGGTGGAAAGGGCGACTGGTAAGAAATTGAAGTGCTTCCGGACAGACAATGGAGGTGAGTACACATACAAGGAGTTCAAGACATACTACTCAGAATGCGGTATCTGCCATGAGAAGACGGTCCCACATACCCCACAGCACAATAAAGTAGCCGAGAGGATGAACCAAACCATTATGAAAAAAACCTAGTGTATGCTCAGTATGGCTAATCTACCAAAGCCATTATGGGGTGAAGCTATTTGTGCTACTTGCTACCTGATCAACAAATCACCATCGGTGCCGTTGAAGTTCAAAGTTCCGGAGATGTTGTGGGCTGGCAAAAAGAGTGTTTGGGTGCAAGGCGTTTGTACATGTATCCAAAGAACAACGTCAGAAACTGGACTTCATGTCCATTCTATGCATTTTCATTGGTTATGGAGATGATGAATATGGATACAGACTATGGGATCTAACAACAAAGAATGTCATCAGAAGTAAGGGCATGGTGTTCTAAGAGGACCAACTCTACGAGGACTTTGCAAAGTTTAAAAAGTTTAGTTCCAATGCTCTAGGAGACATATGTGATCCTACTTCAGTACAATTTTCCACAGATACTGATGGAGTGCAGAATGAAGAAGATGAAAAGGAAAAGGTTGTTGAGCAGGGGGAGGAGCAACCTCCTACACCAGAAGAAGAAGAACTCCCACAACCAATTGATGAGGTGCCTCCTCAGATTGAAGAGCCTCAGCCAAGGAGATTAGAGAGAGGCTGGCCACTAATTCGATCAAAGAGATATCCGAAATTAGACTACATCTTACTGGCAGATAAGGGGGAGCCAGAGAATTTTTAGGAAACACAGACTCATATGGCTAAGGGTAAATGTATGCAAGCCATGCAAGAAGAGATGAGTTCCTTGCAAAAGAATCAGACCTATGAACTAGTAAGGCTTTCCAAAGGAAGAAAAGTCTTAAGAAACAAGTGGGTGTTTAAGCTAAAAAAAAGATAGCAACGGAAAGCTAGTGAAACACAAAGCTCGATTGGTCATAAAAGGTTTCCAGCAGAAGAAAGGAATTAACTTTGACGAGATATTCTCACCGGTGGTCAATATGATCTCAATTCAAGTTATACTCAGATTGGTAGCTAGCTTGGACTTGGAGTTTGAACAGATGGGTGTTAAACCAACTTTTCTACACGGAGATCTAAAGGAAGAGATCTACATGGAGCAACCAGAAGAGTTTGAAGCTCCCGGAAAAGAACATTTAGTTTGTAAGTTGAAGAAGAGTTTTTATGGCCTAAAGCAAGCACTAAAACAGTGGTATAACAAGTTTGACTCACTCATAATCGGTTATGGGTACAAGAGGATTGCTGCAGACCAGTACGTGTACATTTAAAGATTCTTGAATGATAGCTTTGTGACACTCATTCTCTATGTTGATAACATGTTGATTATTGTACAAGATGCTGCTAAGATTAGCAAGCTGAAGAATGAGTTATTTCAATCCTTTTATATGAAGGACTTCGGCCCTGCTCAGCAGATTTTGGGCGTGCAGATTGTTCGTGATAGGAAAGCTAAGAAGTTATGACTATCACAAGAAAAGTATGTTGAATAGGTGATCAGACAATGCAACATGGAAAATGCCAAGCCAGTTAATACTCCACTGGCTAATCACTTCAAGTTGAGCAAGAGTTCGTGTCCCTCCTCAAAGACTTAGATGGAAGAAATGGCAACAAGACACTACTCTTCAACAATAGGCAACCTGATGTATGCAATGGTGTACATAAGCCCAAATATTACTCACGCTGTAAGCATTGTGAGCAGATTTCTCTCCAACCCGAGGAAAAAGCATTGGAAAGCAGTCAAATAGATTCTCAGGTACCTAAAGGGTACATCAAAGCTATGCTTGTGTTTTGGGAAAGCTGAACTAGTCTTGAAAGGCTATACAGATTCAGATATAGCTGGTGATCTTGATGGTAGAAAATCTACATCAGAATTTCTTTACACCTTCACAGGAGGAGAAGTTTCTAGAAGTCTAAATTGCAGAAGTGTGTGACTATATCTACAATAGAGGTAAAGTATATTGCCCTAGCGAAAGCTAGGAAAGAGATGTTATGGGTGAAGCGTTTTCTCCAAGAACTAAGAATCAAGCAGAATGAATACAAGGCGCATTGTGACAGTCAGAATACTCTAGAGTTGAGTAAGAATTCAATTTACCATTTCCGGACAAAGCATATTAACATTCGCTATCATTGGATACGTGAGGTGATGGATCAACAACTATTGAAGCTTGAGAAGATTCACACAAAAAAGAATCTAGCAGACATGCTAACAAAGGTGGTTACTCGTGAGAAGCTTGAGCTATGTAGAGACATAACCGAAATAGACGCCAACTGAAGGACGTCATATTGCATTCTCTTCTAATAGGTGTGAAGGGGGAGAATTGCTGAGATGGGTTCATACCCAAAAGTCAAGGAAGCTAGCCGCCTCACCTTCAAGAAGTCAGCCACCAAAGTCATTTGCCGACCACCATTTGTCAAGGTTGGTGGCTGCCAAATTTTGACAATCAGTGCTCCTCCCTCCCTTATAAATAGAGGGTTGAGGTGAAGGAGAAGAGTAGATCAAGGAGAGTTTTAGAGAGTTTTTGTGAAAGCTGTAGTAGAGAGAGAGTTGCCTCTTCCTCCTCCTCTATAAATTTTTCTCTCTATCAATAGTGAATTTTCTTTCTCCAATTCATTGTTTCGTGACTGTTTATTTGATTTCTAGCGCAACAATTAGCTTGCATCAAGAGTTGAGAGGGGTGTGGAGTAATCTGATCAAAATAGTCTTGTTTCAAATTTCCAAGTAGCCAAGGAGCAATGAGCCTTAAAAAGGGGCTGATGATTAAATAACCAAGTTGAAAAGTAGCTTTGAAACCTGTAAGCAAATAGTTGACAAAAAAATATGCAAGTCCAAAGTTTTTAACCAGATTGGCCCAACAAAGTTCCAAAACTAGCATATCTAATTCCTTATCTTTGTTTGCTACTTTTATGAACATATTTGGTTGTGCGTGTGTATATATGTCTTTGTCTGCAATACGTTTTGTAAGAGAATAAAATCAAATGCGTTTTCACTGAAATCAATTCAGCTAAAGCACTCAATCTTTAGCAAGTTGTGTTATTTCATCAAACAGAATTCTGGAAATATAGAAATGCTCCGACAATGCTTCCATATGTGTTACTAGAATTTAAAGAATGAATAAACAAATGAGTAGGGTGGATATTGGTTGGGACGAGACGGGTTCGGACCGGGCCTATATCATAATAATTTTCATTAGGCGTAAAACTAAATCCCATATCTGCCAATTAAAAAATTACATTCCTAAACCCATCCATATACCTCAAAATTTGTCCAATAAATAATTTTTTCTCTAAAAATAATCTTACGTAACATGAAATCTAATTACACATATATATTAAAATATAAATATATTATTTTATATATATTTTGGGTATGGTCGGATCGAGTGTTAAATACAATTTCCAAATCAACCCATTAATATAATCGGGCCTTCAAAGATTCTCAAGCCCTATAAATTGTGGACAAGCAATCGGTCCATGACCATCCCTACAAATGAGCGATTGACTAAAAGTAGTCATAGTATTGATATCTATATTCTTGCTCTTAATAAATAATAGCCTCGGAACCAATTTTAGTTCTTTGAGCATGTCATGTTTTGATTCTTGTGCATATTATGTAAGAATCTGATTGTTATCAATTTGCTTTCATGGTTATGCCACTACATTCGTTGGTTAGATAATGCATTTGAAGGATCTCAAAATCACAAGTCTCAATTTGGTGAACAAAAAAAACCAATATTTTCAAATAAATTAACCCAGAATGGCAAAACAGTTTAAAATCTCTCTCTATATTAATTCTCACCTAGAGTTTAAAATCTCACTAATTCCTAATATATACATTCACATATGTACATATGTATTTATATATCTTTAATCTACGATATCAATTTGATTCAATTGGAGTTTGTCCTAAATGAAAGGTACTTCAAACAATAATTCGGCGGTAATTATTTAGTTTTATAGAATTGTTTGTCTTGGCAGATTACAAATATAAGGGGTTCGTGGAGGTTGTACTTCACAAGTTGATTGGATAGATAGGAGTGATGCAAACACAAACAAAGGTGGTGCAAAAAGGCATATACTGGCGAAAGGATGAAAACTTTTACGTTGTGTTTAGATCAAGAATTTGGTAAGAAAAAAAAAAAAAGAGAAAATTATATGAAATCACATAGTATGTTTGGTTGTTACAAAAAGTGGAGGGTAAAGGGCCATAAAAAGTAAATAAGTAAAAATTTGGTATCTCTATTTTCTTCACTTTTTCCTCACCTCTTTTCATTTTATTTTCCTTCCTTTTTTCTTGATAAATCCAGGCAAAAACATCAAATAGGGCTATTGACCCATAAAAAAAATGGCAGTGGAAAATTTTCTTTCTTTTCTAAGATAGGGATGGCTGTGTATTTAGTGTTCAAATTTTGTTCTTTTCTTTTGTATGTATGGATTTGAGACCCTTAACTTCAGTTTGGATTTTGAGTATGGGATCCTCATTGAAAATGTCTTTCTTTTACTTCTATTCTCTCTCAGCTTTTCCAATCCAACTCCAAATAGCCACTTTTTGTCAACTTTGACCCGAAAACAGAAATCCCTCCTTTCAGATCCTTTTGATCGGAATGCTGCCTCAATATTTTGGACCCCAGAATTTGGCCCACAATTCTTTCTATCAAAAAATTTTCATGAAAAATTTGGCAAACTTAATGTTCGCATTTTTTTCCAAATTCAGCCAGGAAAACATGGAACTCAAGAATGATTTAACCAAAAATTTGGGGGCTTTTACCTTTAAACAGTTGTTTTTCCTTGCTTGCTCTGTCAGAAAGAAAGTTCAAAAACGCTTAGTTATCAGCCCAAGGAACTTGCTCAATTCCCATTGATACAGCTGCTTTGATGAACTGTCAAAATGCTCATTAGCTTATTCCAAGCGAAAGTACAAATAATTATCACGGAAACAAACGGCAATGATGCAGGGAAAGCTGTGCTTGCAAGCCGACTAGACTATAACTCCCATTTCTGGACCAGCGACTTGCTTGCTACATGAGACATGAGACAGTGCAGTAACAGGAGAGAGAGAGAGAGAGAGAGAGAGAGAGAGAGGGGGAGGGAGAATACTCACATATTGACGCCATCAAAATTCTCACTAAAAGTTATAATTAAGCAAAAGAAATAGCTAGAGGTTACACCTAGATTTTATTAAGGCATAAACGATCCAATCCCAACACGTGTGACCCTGCAATTTTCCCAACAAGCCTCCCCCTATAACCTTCACCATCCCCCACCCCACCCTCCTGTGTACAAACATATAAATTCCTCTGATTCCGAAAGTGTTTTATCAAAAGAAGAATCAGAACCGGTTTTATCTTTCCTACAGATAATTACATCTCTAAAGTTCACTTCCAGCTAACGATAAAACTTACTTCCTTCCAGTTGAATCAGCTTTGAGCCAATAATATACAATGGTTGGATGCCTTGAGCTTGTCCGCCTCAGCGTCAACGATGTCCTGCAATTTATCAGAGCAACCACCTCCAAAAACGAACCATTCTTGGTCCCTTGTATTGAAATATAAGCAGTAGGGGTAGCCCGATAAAAGACAGGCTGAGAAGCTGGAATGACGGAGAAGCTACAGATGCCAGTATCGGCAAGCAATCATCGAAACAGTTCCGAGAAAGACCACATGATAAACCTAGCAAAAACGTCCGATTCCAGGAACTCTATATGAGCAGCCCGTCCGATGATGGTATTCAAGTTCCTGCCTTGGGATGAGGTATCAAAACTGACATCGCATCGCATGAACAACCTATGCTCACAGGATGGTGCCCGTATCTGGTCCAAGCAATCATTCAGCATCTCCAGGAAGACTTTGCCTTTCTTCGAGTTGTCTCCTGCAGCCCCCTGGCACATTTCAATTCTGGCCGAATGATATGGAACATAACCATCCTGAGAGATGGACAATCAAATAATAGCATTAGAGGTGGTCATTACGTAAAAGTATTAATAAGCAAAGAGTAAAATGAGCAATTACCTTATTCCAGAGGGAAAAATTGAGCAATTACAGTCAACTGAAGCAATTAATATTTTGAAAACACTAACTTCTTTTTCAGTCAAAAATCCTGATAAAAAATGTGGAAACTTAGTCTAACACCAATCAGGCTAGTGATTTGCAGTTTCCACTTATTCCATGAAACTTGAGATTGTCATGAGTTGTAACAACCTTTGAAACCACACTGGTTGCAAACACCCTTAACACATCCAAATTTCTGTGCTTTCAACAGATTGAGAAAAGCATTCCTCAATGCAGATGTATAGCTTCTTTCATTCCCACATGCATATTGAACCCTTCCAAAACATCAGAGCAGAGAGGAGTTCATAGTGTCACTCTGATAAAGCAATGCAAATCTTTCTCAGAACAGGAGGCTAACTATGAGCGAAGAAAGCATTTTTGTTCAAGGTAATTCTTCTACAGCTAACAATAGGCACAAACCCATAAGATACCAAATCCGAATCATCCCAGTTTAATCAGACCTAACTAAAGCACTATCATTGCCCCTGAAAGGAAATTGTGATGCTGGAGACATGCAAGACACAAGCATAATAGATTCTCTGACATGAGCTCGAAAAGTTGCAAGAAGTTTATTTACAAAACAAAACCTGCTAAGAGAAGGAAATACCTGTGGTGAAGACAACAGAATTATGTTCTTGAAATTCTCCAGCGTCTTTTGCTGAAAGAGGGAAAGAAACTATATCAGAAATTCAGCCCAGTAAAAGAAGAATTAACTATCCGTTGAAATGAACAAACTCATTTTAATATGTGCATAATATTACTGCCACTAATTTGGCAAAATCATAATATACCCAAGTGGACAAGCAAGACACAATATACAGAGCCAAGATATCATATTGTCAAACCTGTCTTATAGCAACTCCCCCCAAAAAAAAAATCAAATGAAAAGGAACAATTGAACCTTATGTAACCCTCCTAACCAGGATCGGGGCAATGCTGAAGTTTATTTAGTACCTTGCAGAGTTTGTAGAAGAAAGTATTTTGGAGATCTGGATCGTCGGTATAAGTAAGCTGATGAATGCACTGTGTGCCCTTCAGCTTCTTCAGGACCCACAGCCCAGAGTTAAATAAAGAGTTTGAACTGTACAGATAACCTAAATGTGGACCAGATATAGAAAGAAATGTATACAGGTATCTTAGGTATGGCTCCATAATGCCCTCTGCAAAAACAAAAACAAAATAAAAAAAATAAAAGATAAAACATTAGCACTTCATTGCTAGCAAATTGAAGAACATGGTCACCAAAGCTACAAGTACTTACCTGTTAATGCAGTTCTTATGATCACATTTCCAATAGAATGCCCAACAAAGCTAAGCTTGATATTCCTTAAACTTCCAGATCTTGAGGCTTTGTTCATTTTCTTCTTAATGAAAGATGTCACTTCTTGAGCCAGCCTTTGTCCCATTTCTCGGAAGTCTCCAGATGTTTTGTCTTCATTCACCTCTGACATGAGAAACTCTACCTTGGGATCTATCAAAAGCCATTGATTCCGAACAAGGCGTAGATCCAGATGATGTCCCTATTTATGTTTGAGTTATCATAAGCAAAATTTAATAGACCTATGGTTGGAAATACAATGTGATTCCAGATATGCATGAAATAGACTTCACAAACAATATCCTGACAATTGAACAAAATAATATACCTAGTTGAACAATATCCTGACTATAAATTATGTCAATGTTGTATTGCACATCTCTGATCAAGCATATTCCAAATATGAGACTCATATCAGGTTGTACAAGTTGGTTTTGAACAATTAGACAACTAGACAAGTATAACAAGCAAAATAGAATGAAATAATATTATAAATTGATATATGCTGCACAAAAAATATCAACAACAGGTAGGTACAGTGAATAAGCCAGAACACTCCACAAGGACAAAACTTAACTTCGCCAACTTCATTTTGAAAGCGAAAGTCTGACCTCGTGTTTCCTTGAGAAAGAGGTGTCTCATACATTCACAATTTCATTCTCAACTTAAATTGAATTTTTTTACCTTCAAACTAATTTTGCAAAAATACCACCACTATGCTGTTAGTTCTTCTGGTATTCAAGATGACCGACTTGAAAAAGTATAAAATTATGTATAGAACTTCCCCTATTTGCTGCAGATAGAATGGTTCTATTCATATGCATTCACTAAGGACCAATTACCAGAACTTTGGTTACTTCCCTCTTACTGTGATTAGCCTCTACTAGTAACAAGTTGTTCCCGAGCCAGGTTCCCTGGATCAAAGTGTTCCTAGACAGGCCTAAATGGATGAATGAAGCAGCGCACCCAGGAAAACTTCTAGTTTGCTCTGCCTATCCTCTACTTATGATTCTGGGGTCATAGAAAGATAAGAACTGCCTAAGCTTTAAAGACCGACCATTATGTCTAATATAATGAAAGCTGCTTGGCCATTCTGTACAGCCCTTGACATTTCCAATCGAAACATATGGAAAGAGACAAACAGTTGTAGAAACAGTGCTTTCTCTAGATCATCTCAATATTATTGTTTAATAGTATCAGCAGCAGCATTTACTTAATAGCATGCTGCACCAGTTGAAAGATTATGTACAGTCACCAGAACACCCTGATTGGACCACCAAATTAAGAAGTAAATATTGGGTATGACAGTGGTACCACGTCATCATGACGACGTGGTACAACGGGCCAATGAACTAAAGCTACATAACCATGTAAATCCTAATCATCAGAAGTGTTGAGTTTAAATTTAAATTTTCTCTCCTAAAACAAGATAAAACCCTGATGATTAGGGTTCAACACTATTATATGACTACATACCATTGGTATGTTGTACCACATCAGCATGATGACGTGGTACAACAGTTCTAGACAATATTTCATTCCAATTTAGCCAGTGAATGATTAAGTCCACTAGTCCCCGCCTGTGCAAGTAACATTTTTGAACCAGCTTGTCAAGAAAATAGTCAAGATATGGTGTTGAAGGAAGCTGAATATCAGTCTCTCAAACAGTCGTAAATGATAGCCAATGATCCAAGAATGTATTTAACATCATTATGTTGTTTTGATACTTAAAGCCTGTGTACCAGACAGATCAACCTAGTCAAACTGTCATTGAAACACTAGATGCATGCATAATCAGGCCATCAGAACCGGCCCATAGCCTGAATGGTTTTGAATGAAGTACATTACATGTAACTGTTTTAAAAAAGAAGCTCAATTTCTTTTTAATATTTCAAGCAGTTAGAAGTGGTTGCACCAGAATAGCTTCCTCGCTTCCAAATCATTTACAAGCAAGCCGTGCCACAGTTCTCTGGCTGGTGAAACTAAAGTTAGTATAACTTGCAATAAGATTTTGGATTACTACTCAAAATTGAGAGATAGTGGCCAGACTCCAATTTATAAGTTTAAACTATAGAATATCATAAACAGGTAAGCCTCTTAAAATGCACAAACTGGCTGGTCAATGCCTAGTAAAGTATAGCCATTGACTTCTCTCTATTCAAGCATTAGGAAAACTTCAGTCTAATTAGTACTCAGTTTGATCTTTTTAATACTACCAATGTCTTCAAAGGAAGGTCACAGAAAAAAATTACACAAAATTTTCCAGCTAGCTCAAATTAACATTCCAGACTTAAAAGGGACTTAAAAGGTAGAGGGGGAACAACCATAGCACCAAAAAGTGTACAAGAGATGGTCCGGCAGTCTTGATTATAAATTTGTAAGGCCTAAATTCTCGTATGGTACTGTCAAGATGGTGCAGGGCCCACAACGAGCTTTTGTAGACAAACAAATCCAAGTGTTAAATTAGGCCCTAGTTGCCTATACAACTCTTACAGTTGATGGGTCTTGCATACTAAGTTTCTATATTTAAATTTTCAAACTACAATAGCAGGTTACTGTAGGGTATACTTATTTTCTTTAATTGGATTGCTGAAATTATATTGTTCAGAAAACTAGAATCTGTAGTTTTCAGATCCTAAAAGTTCATATATACACTAATCCTCCTTTTGGAGGTTGAATCACCAAAAGAGAATAAATTCTCTACAGATCTTTCATGACTGTGTAATCAGCTATACTTTGAATTGATTACTTAGGAAACCCTATATGTTCTTGCCAAGGTTTCACTTTCTGCTTCTTCATTCTCTTATTTTCCCCTGAAGTCCCTGAGAATTTAATCCTCTATTCACCCTATTTGATTTAATCTTTTAATGTACCTATAAACCATTCACTCAGTCCTTATAAACCCTAAACAGAATCGCACAACTCAAGTCTACCTATTCCAAGAACCCAAAACCTATTTTACAGTCAACTTAACCCTGAACACCCAAATACAGTGCTCATAACTAAGATCTTACTTACCAAAACAAAGTAACTAATAATAACAAGATATGCATCAAGGGTACCATGTTTTCCTGATTGACTACTCCCCATAGTAAATCATCTATGCACTAAGAACTTATGACAGCACCATTCTATAGGACATTTAATATTCAAGTATTTCACTTTGAGGATTACAGAGTTTGACTTCAGTGTAAATTCACAGAATGCTATGGACCAAGTCTACTTGCACAGATTATTAAAGTTTGTCCTCAAATTGATTTCACATCCTGCACAAGATAAACAAGAGGTAGAAACTGACAAACTTAAACATTAATTTAATAGATATATTTTTACTCCAATGCCTCATGGGGAAACCTATGAAATATTCCAGAGCAAGAAAACTACAGAAAGAAATCAACTACACAACAAAACAGGCAACAGGAGCTAAATATTTAAGCTATAATGTTGGAAAAGAGAACGTGCCTGAAAACCATGCACAAAGACAACAATCTTCAAAACACGACTGTTTTGTTGAGGGTTAGAGGCAGAAACTTTGTCTTTGGCCTTCGAGCCAATATCAGTGAGCAAGCTAGATGTATCTTTCTGGTCGAGATGTGAGAAGTATGAATTTCCACTTGTAGAACGCAATGGTGCATTCACAACATGTTCCACAATTATTATGGGAATGCGTGAAGGATCTCCAAATATATGCATGTCTTGTATAGACCGGTTGTTGATCTGCAAGCAGTACTGGTTAACAAACTCCAACATACATGGAGAAGAAAACATTGGAGCACTTCATATGAAAGCATTAACTCACCCTCATTTGCTCAATACTTCGCCGATGAAGCTCAGCTCGCATTGCTGCAGTCTGAGCAGGCTACACAGAACACAAGCAAAGAATGCAGATCACTATGCTGTAAAGAGCACACCCACTCTAAACATTAAAAAGATGAGGTGGCAGACAAAGTACAAACACTTAAATTTGAACCTAGAGATTGAGCAAAAAGTGATAAATGGTGCCAAGTTATAATGAAGCGTGTAAACTATAAGTCTTTATTCTATTACATCATCGTTTAACTTTCGCAAAACTGATGCTTTTCCACGAACACCATGGTGGGAGGAGTCATCAACCCCACTACTTATATATTGGTGAGGCATCTCCACATTCAAGTATACCATCCAAATTGACCATTCAGCTCTCCTGTCAATAGCCCATGCATCTTGCAGAAATTCCAGAATCTTTGTCTTGTTAGCCCTAGAGTAAAGCAAAACATCAGCATTTGAACTTCTGCCACAAAGCAATAAGCACAGATAATAGCAGAATTTTAACAGGCTTCATTCTATAGTTTACCGGTTATATGAACTATCGAAAAGTCAGCCTCTTTTTTGCTTGCAAAATGAACTAAAGATACAACACCTAAACTCCCAAAAACAGTACTAAATAAAGACAAGAAAGAAAATGGAAATAAAGACAGCAATTTACATGATCCAAAAATTAAAAATCAAAATCAAAATCAAAATAAAACTATCTTTTATCTAGCAATTACCGAAAAAAGACTTTAGTTTTGGCCCCTAAATACCAAAAGGTAGCAAACTTAAAAGATGAAAATTTGGCTCACCCAGCTCAGGGAAATCCTACTTGCAGATTCCACATTGAATGTTGATTGCCCTTTACATTTTGTTTTTTTTTCTTTTGTTTCATTCAATTGTTGTAAAACCCATATATGCACCATCATATTTCATTCCTACAATAAAATCTTTGTACCCCTGGGGGTAAAGAGAAAAACTCCTCTGAAGGGTCAAAGTTTGTAAGTGAAATATATTAATCAACCTCCACATCTAGGTGTGCACAAGATTGACCAGGTTTACTAATGAATAATCAGTTCTGAAACTGGGGGGTCATTTTTAGCAGACAGAGGTAGAAGTTTTATACACTGTTATACTGAAATCAGCACAAGAGGAAACCCAAAAAATATGAGAAAAACAAAATTGCAAAACAATGACTATATCAAATTCCTAGACCACTTCCTTTGTATAGGCCAAAACCGAATGCCCATCACACAAGGGAAAAGAAACGAAAATTACCTAAATCAAAAGAAAACTCTGAAAATGAATCCCAACGAAATTAGGAATTTGAGGCAAGTTCACCACATTTTCACAGACACCATTAACCTTTATCAAAACGCATACACACTGTTGGGCACAGTTTCAATGAGTTCTCCAAAACTTACTTCTGGAACAGTGAAAATTTTGAGAACAAAAGTTTTCAGTCATTGTAATATCTTTGACTGGAAAACTAAAAGCAGAAAAGAAAACATCAATCATGTGTTCTAAAGAACTGGGCTTTTTAACTCAATTTCAAGAAACAATATTTGAGAACGGTGAACCCTCATTTCAGATATATTCTCTTTTTCTATAGCTCAAGAACAGAAAATTGCTGCCAAACCCCTGGAATCTAGATCCATATTAAAGACGGTCTCAAAACCAGGCCGATACAATTTAGGAAAGGTGTGGAGCTTGGAATCAATAGCACAGATCAGATCATGCTCCAAATTGAGTCACAACATGAGAAAATGCAAATAAGTGAGAGTACTTACAACGTTTTAATTAAATTAATAAAATTGAAGAGCAGATAACATTTATGGAACAAGTAAAGAATCACTTAATCAAACAATGACTAGGATTAACAAAAAAATAAAAGAAAGTTACACAAACGCAAAAATATATGAAAAAGGCTTCAATCTTGGAGATATTCAACTAAGTTTATAAGCAATGAATAACCACCTCGAACAAACTGTCCAGTTGGACTGCTCAGACTGAAAACCAAGTCATTTTGCAGTTCTTAGATCCCATAATCCATTTTCCCAAAAAAACTGTCCATTTAAGCAAACTCTCTGGACTGCCTGCTACTGAAAACCAAATGACCTGTTCATGGACAGGGCAACAAGTCACTGGCAATTAGCAACCATCAAGGGCGATACTTCTCACCTGTATACGGACATATATTTTTGTCTCCTACTAGGTTCTTCATACATATGTTCTCAATCGTCATCTCTCTCGTGATTCTCACTCTTGTTGGCAGACCATAAGAGTGTGGTTGGAGAGTCCTCTCTCTAAGGAGGCAGTTAGAGTCTTGATGGTAGTAAGGCACCGGGTTCAGATGGCTTCTCTACTGCTTCTTTCCATAACTATCGGAGTGTAGTTAGTTAGGAGGTTATGGCTACTATCCATGCTTGTTCTGAGACTAGGGAGTTCAACAAGAGTTTGAATACTCCATTCTAGGAAGCACATACACTCCATTAGAAGAGCCATACCCGTGTTGGACACTTGTTACACACCGACACGCGTGGGACACTCGTCGGACATGTGTCGGACACTCCATTCTACGTGTCCAATTATTTATTTATTTATTTTTACATTAGACACTCTACGGACACGGCTTGGACACACGTATCTCGTTTTGGACATTTTAGAAACAAGCAGGGCCTCAACTATAAATTTTGAAACTAATTGTTGGTTCGAAGAAGAAGAAAAAAATAAATATGCTATGATGATGGATAATTGATTAAGTTTAATGACGTTTTAATATTTTTTGTAGTTTATGACTTTATAGTATTGTGTATTGATAGAACAATTTTTTTGTTGTTAATGTGTATTAATGTGTTTGTTTACTTTATATTTTTCATGGAATATAATTGACTAATTATGAATTTGTTGCCGATTAAGTAGTGAAATGTGTTCTTTTTTTATTTTTAATTCGTGTAATCTTCTATACTTTTTTTGTATAATATTTATATGTATAATATATAAGGAATATAAAACTATAGTCTTTTGTCGTGTCCCTGCCGTGTCGTGTCCAGCATTTTTTGAAAATTACCGTGTCGGCGTGTCCGACACATATCGTGTCTGACACTTATGTCTGTGTCTGTACTTCTTAGACTCCATTGCTCTAGTGCCAAAGGGAGGAATTGTGGATTTGAAGGATTATAAACAAATCAGTATGTCAAGTAAAGTATAAAGTATACGAGATTTTGAGATGCATATTGTTGTGTTTCAAGGTGGTTTTGGGATTACATGTCAATCTAGCTAGAAGAGAGTTTGTGTTAAGATGGCTCCCCATTGTGTGACAAGGTGCTTATGCAATAAAAGAAATGGGAAGACCTCTAAAGTGTAGAGCTTCCTATTCATAATCATCCTGTTAGGATCAATCTAAATCAACCGATTATGTATCACTCCTAGTATGGGAAAGAAGTGGACTCTAAATCGAGGATCAAAATTCATTTCGATACATAGTTTCAGTTGGCTTGAAAATGGATACATTTTGGAAACGATACAGAAACATGATAGAAACATAGGAAAAAAATTGAAACATAGAGAAACATTTGGACACATGAATATAAGTTCATCCATATGTAATTCTAGAGCTAATAAATTAGTAAGTGAACATGTTTGAGGGTTATACATAAATTGGAAAAACTATGCTAGCATTGAATAGGAAGTACTAATATTTATTTTATAAAATGGTACTAACTTACTGTTGGTATTATGTGATTACAAGATAATTTGAGGGTTTATACATTTTTTTAATGCATTAGTTTTCAAATAAGTATTTGGAGATTTTGGCCTAAATTATTGTCGTGCCAATAAATAGAATCTCTCTCTAAATTAGAAAGATAACATAAATTATCATAATTATAATAGAAATATATAAAAAAAATTAAAAAAAAAAAAAAAAAAGAAGAAAGGAGCCACAACAAGGATCAAAATTGTCAAATACATGTCGAAACAAGAATTTGTTTCTCTATTGTTAACTGAGATTGCTTCTCCTTATATTAGCTCAGCAAATATAAAAAGAAAGTAAGCAAAGTTCTCTTGCTAACATACTCCTTCAGATACCAAACAAAAAGTGTAAAATTATTGAATTTAAGCTGGAAATGACCAACCTGTGGAATTTCATATACGTGTTCCACAGATACAATATTTGACTTCCAAGTGAATGGAAAGAGTTCAAGAGTTCATCCTTGGATAAGGAATGGAAAAACTCATTGCTCCGAAAATCAACAATACCGTTTGGTTTCTGTTCAAGGACACAAAAAATAATAAGGATAAGCCAAACCCAAAAGATTATCAAAATTATAAACAGAACTATTAGTACTTTGCAGCACAAAATCAAGACCTCTGAATCCATTTGTGTCTTGCCGGATGCTTCGGCTGGAAGCTCAGCATGCGCAATCTCCACACCTCCTCGCAGAGAATTACCAAACAACCTTGAATCATCCAGTTTGGAAGTAACATCAGTCAAATCAATTGTCTGATTAATTGCTTTGCTAAGTTTTTGTAGCTCTTCAAGAAGTATGTCTCGGGCGGTTAATAGTGCTCTAACAAGCATGGCCTGTTTTTAGAAAAATATACAAACAGTTCACTCAATACCTATCAACCAAAAAATTTAATTGTTTATTTCATTAAAGGGAAACACAGCGCGAAACAATTGAAAAGATAAATAATCAAATGCAATAAAACTGCCCAAGTATCTTTCTAGCCAGATTTGATTTGTATATCATATCACCTGACTCAACAATGTAGACTTTTAAAAATAAAGCCTTCCCAGAATTTCAAAAGGAAAAATGAGTAATGAAAAAAAAATACTTATACCAGGTCATGCTTAACTACTTAATGCTTTGCTAGAAAGCACGGACACTTCGAAAAAGGTGCCGTGTTTATGTCGGACACATGTTAGACACACATATTCCTCTGACACGCCAATTGGTGTATCCTAAATTTTTATTTATTAATTCTTAATGGACACGCTAACAACACGTATCCCTCACTTAGATACACATGAAACACACTGCAAATTGAAATTGTAAACATGTTTTCATCGTATTTTATGTTAAATGATAATTAAAATATGAATTCAATATTTTTTTTTATGTTGAATTAGTATAATTTTCTTATATGTTTGGGAATTTATGGATGTTACATTCATATACATAGCAAATAAAATATATAAAAAATATATTTTTGCCGTGTTCCCGTCGTATCTGTGTCTTTCATTTTTTTAAATTGCCGTGTCCTGTGTCCGCACCGGTGTCCGTATCCATACCAATGTTAATATCTGTGCTTCTTAGATGCTTTGCATAGATATTACAAAAAATTCATTATACAGGGAGACAGTAAAAATAATTCTTCTAAATAGTAGTGACATCATAGTTATTTTGCAATAATTATTATTCTCAGCTAGATCCAGAGAGTATGAATGGTAGAAGAATACCAACTCCCTTTGTCATCTTAGGTCCACCTTTTGATAATATTCAGGTCATCTCTTTCATCTCATATAAAATGATATTATCGAAGGAATCCAGTAAGAAAAGGATTGACAAATAATTAAATGGCTCAGTGTATGACCCAAATCTGCACATGAAGCAAATAAACAAAATGGGCACAGTAAATGACCCAAATATGGACATGAAGCTCCTTCCTCTAGGTGCATGTAATACAACTCCATAAAGTAAGAAAGTAGATTGTCCACATGATCCTCTGAAGTATATATCTAACAGATAGTGAAGATACATCGTCCTTGTAAGTGTCCAGAGTGTGCTTTATGTGAAATTCCAATTTCTCCCCTTTTTTCTTTCAATGCTGTGAATCATTTTACTTCTTGGAATTGTGTCCTACAACCTTTCTTTATCTAAACCCACAACAAAACCAACTGTAGGCAGCATTATCCCAAAACTTCTGAAGTTGTACTACATCGTATGCTCCGGTTAAGACAAGCTCAATAACCTTGCATTTTTTTTCTATTTTTGATAACCATTACCATAGCTAGTTTTACCAAATCACAAACAAAATAATGCCGGATCACTCTGAAAAACAGTATTCCTATTTAATTATACACTATCTATCATACATACACATCAAGGTGGAAAATTTCTTCGCCTATCCCAAAGGGTGCTTTGATGTCCTATGTTCAAGCACATGAGGTACAACATCTCAGAAGAAAGCCTTCAAAGCTGTTATAGTCAGTTGATTTGTGGAAACAGGTCTTGTAAAATTCAAGATTTTAAGTTAGTAAAGAGTAATGGAGAACAATGGATTTCGGATTATAATCACGCTAGGAAGTACAAATTTTTGGTGTTGTTATGGGGCTATGTAGAGTGTCTGAACAGTAACAATGGCAGATTTTGTAATTTTAGGGTGATGGAATAGTGTGTTTGGAGGAAAGAGCAATGTGAGTAGGCTTTTAGATCTAGAAAGCGCTACCAAAAGAAAGAGACAATTTTGATTGAATTAAAATGAATATCTGAAGATTTACAGAAATATCAAAGACCAACAAGAAAGAAAACTCTAGAAATCAATCATGGAATCTCTTAGACATACAGACACACACAAGATGCTTTAAATATCATTGTTGTAGTCTCCATCAACTTCTTATTTGGAAGACCCTAGAAAAAGATGAAGCTTGTCAACGAGCATGCCATGGGAAGACAAGCTTCCCAATCTAAGCTTCCAGAACAATATTTTTTTTTCTAACATGAGAAATATTCACAGCATAAACTGAAATTCAACTTTTTAAAAGTAGTTATCACAATCAACCAACTATTTATCAAGATATTACTTCAACGAGGTAAAGATAGAGTAAAACTTAGTCTTGATTAAATTGCAGTACACAGAATAAAACAAGCTTACAACCAAAGTCATCCGCAAAGTAATGGGTTGCAAATAAATATATGGCGATGGATTCAACCACAAAAACAATATGCCAAAAGCCAAATGTTGGCAATGAAAATTATACATATGGTGATGAAGGAGCAATTGAAAGTATTGTCAATGAAAATGCAATCAAGACATCCTCTCATGCAATGAAGAGAAATCACCTCCAGAACACACATACATACAAGGATGAAAAATATTGACCATGAAGGCCAGGTAAAAGGAATTGATCAAATAGTATTCCACACGAAGCACATACTTGCTTTGACTGGTCAAAATTTTCACCAGGAACATCATTGACAGCAGGAGAGTCACTGAAAAGAATCCAACTAATCAAGTTATTCATCAAAATTTTAGCGCACGGCTAGTTAAAATAATCAAACTAATAGCATTTAGGACCAACAAGTAGATGGTGTTCTAGATTACAGGAATATGGTTTTGACTCATTTATTCAATCTAAGGGACTGGAATCTGCAACAAACCTGGGTAACTTCAGTGGGGAGGAGTGAACTCCATCCTTCAACAGGCTGATGTGTATAGTAATGTCCACAAGCACGGCATGAAAAGCATCAAAATGGACAGGGCAATATGAATGCAGTCCTAGAAGAGCTTTAGGAGGAATTCGAAATTCATGGACTGCAGCAGAGCATGCATCCATAGAAGCCTGCAAACCAGACCTGCAGATAGTTCATTGAAACAGCAATATGGGTTTAAATGGATATCTATTCCACTTTGCACATTCCGAAACACAAAGGAAAGATAATTTTCCATTTAACTAAGAAAATAGCCACAAAAAATTGTGTCAACTAACCCATTGTCCAATACAGGTACATACATAAGCTCAAATCTCAAAATGACAGCAGACGTGGATGGACCCTGGTAATTCAATGCTATATCAGTTGGCAACATATCGTTATAAATATATAAAATAAAATAAAAGAAATAACAGAATCTGAAGGAAAATAGGAGCATGCAAACAGGTTCAACGATTATGGATAAATAAATAAAGGCAGAGATATAGACACAGGTACTCTCTAGAAAACATATGTCATTGAGAGTATAAGGGCACTAATGGTTCTGATCTTTCTAAACTAGTTGGCATTGGTGAGTCCTCCAAGCCAAGTTTCTTGACTCCTTTGCCGAAATCTTTCCCACAAAAAAGTGGAAGGAAAAATGCTAGTGCCATCATATGAGCTAGTAGGGGATTGGGGCCCCTTGCAGATATATCATCTCTACCAAAGGATTAATGATATTGCCTTGCTCTTGGAGGAGATCTCCACTCTTTCTGGAATACTTTACTTGCTCTTTAATGTAGTTTGTTTTCTATACACACATGCAAAGAAATTAGTACCTCATATTTACCCAGAGATAGGTTGAATGAGATCATGACAGATAGAAGAACATCCTGCCTTGCATATCTGATCTTGAAAGGCTGTGTTGAGAAACTGTGATCTGTGTCATCAATCCTCCACACACCATATCCATCATCAGAACCCAAATCAGGAGCTGCATCTCAATGAAAGATTACCTTAGCTGTTAGTTCATCTAGAAGAAACATCAACCAAAGACTAAAAGGCCCCTGAATGATTAAAATATATTAAGTTGAAGAGAATTTAAGTCAGGAACATAAAAAAAGACCCTATAGCGGAACCAAGACAAAAGGGAAAAATTTTAAATAACAGGACAATTGATTGACAAAAAAACAAATCAGTACTTTAAGAGCTTAGGGGTCAAAACATAGCCAAAGAGTGATGAAGCATGTGTGAGAGCAAGAGCCAGAGAGCATCCACCTACAAAATATCCAAGATCAGGGGTGCCTATATGTATGTAACCAAATATTGGTGAACATCATCATGCACAGACAGATATATTGAACATTGCAAGCTAAACCCTAAGGTTTTTTAAGAAGTTTTACTAACTAAATGCATAGAGAAATCAAGATTATTGTGACATCTAGATCAGTTGATTATGACATTACATACTGTGTGATTCTGTTTAGTAGAAAAACTCACCCAGCAATGCTTTCGTTTTTTTTTTTTGATAAGTAGTTTTTTAAAAAGGCATACAAAGTGGATGCCCCCGTCTTCAAAAACAAGTCAAACCGTAATAACCTACACAAACCATACAAAAGGCCTATACACTCAATAACACAAAAGAAGTACCACATAAACCAAGAATCTTTTTAAGTCAAGAGAATCAACAAAGTCTACAAATTGATCAAGATTATGGAAAATCTTCCCATGGTTCATCAATACAGTATAGGTTAAAATGAATTTCTGAGTCCATAAAAAGGCTCCTCCAACCCTTCAGTTACATTTCTATTCCTTCAAATTTGACAGCCGATGATGGCGTGCAAAGTGAAGTTTCGGAGGAGCAGCTAGTCCAAATTCTTGAGCAGCTGTGCCAACAACCAATCATAAACAAACCTAGCCACATTACTAGACAATACCCCGAACAATACAGAAATCAAGCCACATCAATCATGGATAACCCAAATCCATATCAATAGACAACACCCACGCTACCCCAAACAATACCGAAATCAAGCCCCACAAGTCCCTTGCCACACAACAGTAAATGAGAAAGTGACAAACAGATTCACCATCACACTAACTAAGGCAGCACCAATTAACCATGATTTGTTGCATCGAATCAAAGCATCAATGTTCAAAATCTTCAATGTGTTGTACTCCACACAAAAAAGACAACCATTGATGGTGCTCAAACAGTCCAAATGCCTCTGCTTGGGAATACCCTCTCCTACCTCCCCTCAAAGCCCCGTAAAATGATTTCGACTCAAACTTCCATTTCTTAGATATAGCCCGACGCAAGGAGCAATAAGCCATAAAGCAAATGCAGAAGATTGATCAAGTGATCCATCTCCCAATCTTGCACATCTAGTATAGGTTTGTGTGTGTCTCTCTATGTCTACCCTAGACTTTTCTCTCTCTCCTAGATAGTGCCTACATGGCCTTCTCTCTTATTTTATACTCTTAGAACGCCATGTCACAAGTGTAGTCAATGAATGCCCACTTTCTATTAAATTAAAAGCACCAATCTCGAAATCCTAATTCTAGAAGACTTTTAGGTAATCCTTCTCTCTTTGGTCTATTTATCCAAACATTCTCACATTTTGTTTTAGGTAAATTACAATGACCACCCTTGAGGTTTGAGGAAATTCAAACTACTCCTTCACTTACTACCAATTACATTGCCTCACTATCAGAGTTGGGCGAGTTGCTGCCGTATCTGAGATTGTTAAATTAAATTTTACCCTTCATTGTTTAAAGTTTTATTTTTTTTTTACAAGTAAAATTCATCAAAAGGGCGCCAAAAGGGGTGCCACCTGTACACTCGAAGTATACAGCCAAAAAACAAAAGCAAACCCAAAAACTATATATCTACAGGGATGTACAACTCCCCAAAAAATAAAACAAAAGACGAAATAGAAAATCTAAAATCCTCTCAAAGCCACGAGAACAAGGTTGCTAGCATAGTCCCTTTTAGGACAAAAATATTGTATTCCTTGCCATCAAATGATCGTCGATTTCTTTCCAACCACATGCACCACAACAGACACAAAGGTGCCAAAACCAAAGCCCTCCTGTTGCCACCTCTCAGACACCCTCTATGCCAACAAACAAACAAATCCCTAACTGACCCGGGCATCACCCATTGAAAAATCAAATCTTTCTGGTAAAAAAAATCGTCATCACTCTTTTTCTCTCTCCACTTTTTCTCTCTCAGCATCATTATCCTTTTTCTCTCTCCGCCTTTTCCTCTCACTACAGGTTTGAGCAAATCAGTGCCCTCACCATCAATACAGGTTTGGTGTGTGGTTGATGGGCTAGCCATCACAAGTATGGGTGACCACCATCACTGGCCATCCCATTTGCCTCCTTCCACCATCATAGGTTTAACTAATTTCATCAATTGCCCAATTTTTTAGATACCCAAATCTGATGTACGGCGGTGATGGGAGCAATAGTCGGACGGTGGTGGCTAAGGTGGTGATTGTGATGGGGGCATGGCAATGACATGGGCTTTGTGGTCACTGGAGAGAGAGAGAGAGAGAGAGAGAGAGAGATGAACAAACCTGATCAGAGAGGTCAGCCAGACGAAATTGAAAGTGAGCATAATAACTCTTGAAACGGCAAAGACTCCAAATTGTTATGCGTCCTTCATGCTCTTCTGTCTCTTCATGGCAATGGCTGTGAATGAGGCGAATTGGGAGGGCTTTGTTGGGTACTATAGTATGCAATTCAGACTGAGATTTTGTGGTTGTTGGGTTGAGGGTTTTCTGCTCCGATGGTGGCTGCTTTGATGGTGAATGGGGTGGTTTTCCTTTTTATGGTTATCGTGATTGTGGAGTGTTTGATGATAGGTTGGTTCATGGGTGTGGGCGGAGCTATGATGGTATGCAGTGGTTTGGATTGTCAGGGATGGAGCCGTCCACATGGGAAGAGGTTACGGGGGGTTTCGCCAAAGGTAGTGGTGGAGGTGTGGTCATCGAGGTGGCTCTCTCTCTCTCTCTCTCTCTCTCTCTCTCTCTTTGGAGAAAAAGGCTGAAAATGGTGGCTTTGTGACACAGTTACACCACCAAATTGTGATGGTGTTGGTGAGGTGAGGGCATTGGTGGTGTGTGGGCAAGAGAGGGAAGGGCTGATGGAGGTGGCTATACAATGAGAGTGTGTGATGGCCGGAGATGGTAAGTGTAAGGGATAAGAGGTGGGAGTATCTCCGCAATAGAGATACTCTTGAACTCCATACCATCTATATGCGGGCATCATTCTCTGACATCTTGAAACAAACCCTACTAAAAATTTGCTATTTAGTTTTCAAAATTCATTTCTCCTTAGTTAAAAGTCCATTGAAAATCCTTACATTCCCAATAAGACCATTCTCCAATGAGCATTCACCATCCTATGAAAAATTTGAGTATTTCTATCCCCCACCTTGAGCCACATAGTTCTTGCTTTTTGCCTCTAGCTTATCTCCTTCGTCTTTACAATTTTCCTAAACTCTATTTTTCTTTTCTTTCTATTCTCTTCTAGCGTCGTCAATTTCCAAAAGATTGTCAGTAGCCTCTGCTACACCTGCTAAATGGATCTCTTCTAGTACATTGCCTTCTACACCTCCGATCTATCGAATTCCTCTTTATTCCATTTCTTCAAATCCTCCTTCAAGAACTTAAGCGTCTTTGTAAGAACCAAACTAGGATCGCCAAATCCATAATAGACCCTCCACAACTCCAACATCTTATCCTAAAAGTCCTCCACCTGTAACAACATGTTCTATAATTGAAAAGCACCCATCATCTATGAATCTACACTATCAAGTAGAACAGGCAGATAAATCTAAGGAAGGACAACTGAACCACTTCAAAAAAAGTGTTCCCCCACTCAATAGACACCAAAACACAAACAATCCAAGATGTGGAAGGAGTATGTTGATTATTAGACCAAGTATCATTAGGTGCAAGCCCAATAGCAGGAACTCTCTCTAAGTGCAAAAGTATATTGTTCTCTCTTTTGTATAGTTGGTTCGTAAAACCCTTCCCAGAACTAAATTTTTGAATTTTGTTGAGTTTTCTGAGTAGCCCCCTTTTTTTTGCATATGGGTGGTACCACCTTGGTATCTCTTTTAACACACTTCCACTAATCATTAAAAAAAGTCCCACCAACAAAAGGTCCACCAGATTAAGATTTTTTTTTCTTTTGAAAAGTCAGCTCGATCATCAATAAAAAGAAATGAGTCCCTCATAACCTAGAACATATACTGACAACCCAACCTCTTATTAGGGAAGCAAACCCCATTACAATCTCCTGCAATGCACCAAGGAACATTCCATCTAAAAGTTATTGCAGCTATCTCCTCCCACGTCTCCCCCACTAACTTGTCCTCCACATGATCATATACTCTTGTAAAAACCCAACGAAACCACCCTCCACACATTGAAATAGGCATGATGCCGACAAGTCACCCACCTCATCCTCTCTCTCCACCACCCTCCTATCTCCTAACAAAAACAAGTCCCGTCCTCAGTTGCTGCAACCTCAAGCAAACAAAGGCATGATTACTTCAACCCTCATTGTTCCATACACTAGAATAGCAATGATTATACCATACCCTTATCTTTTTATGTTTGCAAGCAAAAAATGGAATGTAAATGGCCATTCCATTCTTCACCTATTTAGATTTCCCTTCCCATATGCATTACATTCTAGCTTGTTTCATTCCACCGTAGCTGAAAAGGCATTAATCACTATTCCTTGAGTTAGACAACGGTAACTGTACTTATACCAATATTTTCATACATTGATCATTTATGTGATAGACAATGGCCTTCATTGTTGTTGAAAAATAGAAGTGCATCTATTCATCTTACCTCGCTATAATGAACAGCACTTTTGGCCTTAAGTGTCAAAGGATATGGTGCTTATCTTCAATGCTACCAAGCAAGCTGTTGGAATTCTCCCTCATACCATATAGATACATGACAAACTCAACAAATTAAGCCATTCAGCACAATCAAGAAGCAACATTGTCTACTCAAGATAAGCAAAGGCACAAATTCCAACAAAGGGAAGTAGTGAAAAGGCTCAAATCTTGCCTAACTGATTCTGATCATTCCTAACAGTAGCTTCTCGAGTTGTTACCGAACTAAAAGGAAGGAACATCACCCACCTTTACCTTGACATACGTAGGCAATTCCACAATGAGGCCTACAATGTATTTAAAATTTGTAAATGATGAGCGCCACACAAGTGTCATGAGGCAACCTACGAATGTGCCCCAAATGGCTTTGGATGAGCTTGCCCAATGCCACTTCGCCACGGTATACTGCCCCTGAAGTTGTGACTACACCAAACCCATCTTTCACTATGCTACATCCAACTAATGCTAGACACCCGCTATTCGGGTCAAGTGACTTCAGGTAAATATTAGCACAGATCCACTTTTATGCTCCTCTATCTCATAATAGGACAAATTGTGTCTATAATCATAATATTTCATCTAATTGGAGTTATCTCTCTCTCTCTCTCTCTCTCTCTCTCTCTCTCTCATATATAAAAGAGTAAATTAGTATAAAATCAGATCAAAAAGTTTCAACAGAACTTGACATTTTCCCATTCTCCAAATTTCCATCAAAAAGTCAAAAATTTAATTAACCCTTCAAAGTGGCTGATATATCATTACAAAGATAGAGAATTAAATCTGTTAATGAGAATAGATATGACTTATAGATATTTCCAGATGCACATTAGACCAAACTAAAGAAGTATAGCATTAGTCCACCTCTCGACAGTAATTTCCACATACCAGTTACCAGTGTCCTAGAGTTGGATGACAAAATTAGGTGGATTATCCTTTAAACTACCGGCCCATAGAAATGCTAAATATCAAAATGAAAATATATTATCATGTAGCAATATCCATTATCAAAAAAGAAAAGGCACAAATGTAAAATGCAGTACTTGTACATGTATATGCTTAATAACAGATATACACTGTGTTCAAGCAATGTACACTTTGTTCAATCACCAGACTATGGTTTTAATCCGAACCCAACAAATTAATGAGCTTCACTTAGCCTTAACTAAAACGATATATGTTTACTGCTTTAGTGCGCGTGTGTGTGTATACGTGCATATATATGTATCTAGCGACTTAAATAGGGAAGTAAATACCTTCGTATTGAACCACTCTAGACGGCGTTCCAAGAGAAGTGTTGTCACCGTCCTCCCATCTGACGGTAATCTTAATCTGATACCATCTACACATATAAAGAAATCACAAAGAAATGACCAATTGACACAATTAAACTAAAACGTATGAATATAGCAGTAGTTGAAGAGGAAGGAAGGACACAAGACATACCCTTGCTGGAAGAGGTCGAGATTGTGAAAGCGATGAATGTAAAGTGCTATCTCGTGCACGGCCTCCAACATTGGCTGCTTACGCTTCGGTGGTCGTGGCGGTAAGGGCAGAGTCTTCGCAGCATTAGGCAACCTCTTCGGGTGGTTGGAAGATGACGGAGACGAAGACGAAGCAGAAGAAGTAGTAGAAGAAGAAGAAGAAGAATTTCTATTGGAATTGAAGCCAATGATCCATTTGAAACGCCGTAGTAACATCACTATTCTTACCCAACACTTGCATCCCTCCAATTCCTTGATCTCTCTGATGCTAGGTAATCAAAATCCCTAGATTTGGTTTTCCCCAGAACTCAAATACGTTTGGAGGAGGAGGAGGAGAATCACGGAGGGAATTGACCTAATGGCGTTGATGGAGTCGCCGGCAATGAAAGAGAGACGGAAGAGACGGACTTTGTCGTCGTTCTCTTCGTTGCATCTCGAGAATAAGAGCAGAAAACAATGAACTGGAAGGCAGGTTTGACTTTTGACCACTACCGGTGGCGAAGAAACGATGACGTTGGGGTGAGGGTGGGGTTGAAACTTGGGGCTGGAGTGCAATTTGTAACAATGTGCAGCGAGGGTTTGAATCGAAAAGGTTTGGGTTGGGAAAGGAAAAACTAAGGCACTGTTTGGAGTGTTTGTAGAAAGGAAAATATTATTTTTTCAAAAATTTGTATAAAATTTTTTATCATAATGATATGGCGATGCGCTTTTATAGTTAAAAGTCATATGTTGTATATTCAAGTGAAATGCTCTCATTTAACTACATCATTCTATAATCTGTTTTGCAACTCTATATAAATTTTTATTGTGTAAACTTTTCCTATAAGAAAATTTAAAGTACTAATGGGCGTAGAAAAAATTTATACTAAATTTTTGTACAGAGTGATATGGTTGAATTTAAATCTTTCATTTTAAAACAAAAATACCTGTATAATGGCTCTTAATTACAAGAAGAAAAGGAAAAAAGTTCTATAGGTACATCATTCTGATGAAGTTTTCTATACAGAATATGTAGATGGTATTTTTCATATATTATACATGTATGAAAATCAAGCATTTTATTGTTTATTAGAAAAAATATATTTTTTGGATTGTGATTAATGATTGCCCAAGAATAAATTTTTTATTTTCGCCACTGATTGTTGGAATATTTTTTGGTTCCGTTGGCTTTTGGTTTTAACCTGCTGTCCAAAATCCTGTTTGGAAGGGCTAATTTTTAGAATTTGGCTTTTTTTTTTCTTATAAGTTAAGACAAGCCAAAAAATAAAAAATAAAAAAAAATTTTGCTTTTTGGCTTGAAGACAAAAAATCTAACCCAAAAAAAGCTTGGCAAAACCCCATCAAACGGACATAAATTTTAATTTTTAAGGGTAATTGGTTGTGTATTATCAATTTTACATTTAAAAAATTGCTAAATTCCACACACTTTTCTATTGAAATACGTTTATGATTAATTAAAGAAAAATGATATTCTTCCAGAATTTGTGTACAGAAATTTGCACCAGAATAATGTGGTAATGACAGTTTTGTAAATAATAAGCATTTAGGTGGGCTCTTTGTTTTAAAGTGAAGGTATATAATTTAGCTACATCATTCTAGTGATAAATTTTGTATGATTTTTCTGATTGTATAACATTACCCTTAATTAAAATACTTATACTACACAATATTTATAAAAAAACTATTTTATAATTTTTCAATAAAACTAGACTTGTGAACATCAAAAATAAAAAAAATACAACAATAGAAAATTACTTTTTGGGTGAATTGCAACAAACACCCTTGAGGTTTAGATATTAAGTAAAACACCTCATGAAGTTTTGAAAATTTGCAAATACCTCCCCCTTCTTTGACATGTAAATAGCAAGCAGGGTCAAAAAGGTCAAAAAAAGCATGAAATGAAAAATAGATAACAGAAAATTGGCGTTGGGTTGGGAAAAATTTCCAATGGTTAAGTAATACTGACTGCTCAGTACTCATCCTATTAAATTAAGTTATATAGTACTTTATTGGTTTATTATATTAAGAAGATCAATTTGTTATTAATAAAAAGACATTTTATGAAATAAATAACACATAACAAAATTTGATAAGCATGATTACCGAAGACTTCGTACTATCTAACTACTAACTTTTTTGGTTGGGTTGGGTCATATGCAGACTACTTGCTTTTTACCATTTTGAGCTATTCTGGTGGTCATTTGCCACATTTAAAAATAAATCCAAATAATAATTAATTTTATTATATTAAAATTAAACCCAATACCAATCTAAGCTCACCCATACCCAACCCCAATCTCCATAACGACCCTATAAAAATCCACCATAACGCGCATCTCCACTCCCACCGCCAACCCCACCATTCTGTGTTATTCTTTCTAAAATTTTCGAGTTGTCAATATATATATATACTAGCTAAAGGGGTCTGTAACGAATATCATATTTTGAAAATATTTATTATTAAAAAATATTAAATAAAAATTGTGTTTTCAACATCATGAATATATATATATATATACACACACATTAGTATTGCTATATTAACTCACACACGCCTGAAATAATAATGGAACTTGTTATATAATCTGTGACATTCGATAGCTGCTTGGGTTACAGATATTGAATATTAAAAAATAATGTTAATATTGTCTTTAACTTCTCAATAGATTGTAAAATACAAATAAAGGAAGACATATAAAATAAGTTAGAAGACACAAAAATAGTTGTTTTTTAACTCAGGAGTTTCCTCCTCAAATTAAAAAGTAAAAGCAAGCCTGAAGAATGAATTGAATTCCAAGATGAGTGGTTGTGGCCATTGAAGGGTTTATGGTTGATCTACTTTGTCAAGATTCAGGAATTCAAAGTAGGTGTGAACTGTTCATTTGAAACAGTTGAATGGTTTTACAAATTAAATTGAAGGAGTAATGAACTTATAAGTAACCTATGGATGCAGACAATCGTTTATCAATCAAAGGCTGAGAAAGATATAAAATGGATCCTTCAACATATGCAGAAATTGATGATAAAAATTCGCAAACAGTAGTCACACATCACCAACTACATAAACAAATAACAAATGCAAATACAAATATGGATACGGAAACAAAAAAGCTGATTGCAAATCTAACATGGCCAATAAATATATGAATAAAATTAAATGAATGACCGATATTAATCAAATAGAAGTAAAACTCAAAAGAGAATCCATAAATTAAAAAGCCTCTATTGTTATCATTGTCCGTGGAGGATTGAAGCTATTATGATCTTTAACTTAACATTATTAATATGCAATTTCACTACACTAAATATTTATTTATGAGAATAGTAAGAGGTATCATTGAACATTACCTTTGGATGAAAAATAGAAGAAGTCAGGAAATATGAACCTGGGATATGGATTTCCCTTCAGAACTTTCTGGGCATATTTTCTTCAGCGAAAACCATCACCCACGATCTCAGAACTTAGGGAATTCTGTAGTACAATACGTGCCTCTTGTACTGAAGTTATAAGAATAAAATAGTATACAGTTTAAAGTTTTTTTGTTGAACATTAGTGAGAATACTCTGAAGTGAAGAAGATTATGCATAGTCAGAGTTTTAGTTTGAAAGGTCGATTTTATAGATCAGAGTAAAAACTTGGATGGTACATGTCAAGACAAGCAGATTTGAATGGTATATATGAATACAGAAGCAAAACTGGTTAGTGCAAAAGAAGTTCTTTTTTGTTTTTATATGATGAAACATTGTCATCATTTTGAAGCATATAATATATGGAGTGCTATAAAAGAACTCCAACGATGAAAGTGTTAACTGCAAGAGTAATGATGAAAGAACACTTGCTGGTCTGAGGAGCTATCAATTTTTTGTTATTGAATTAGTTATTTTGTTCCTCCATTTTGACGGGTCATGTTGAACCAAAAACGAAAAGCAAGAAAAATTGATAGCCCCTATTATTACCAAGAATTTTATAATTTTTAAACTTGCAGCAGGTAGTCAGGCTTATTATTAGGTGGTGTAGTTATGATAAATATTATTGTATATTTTCAAATGCTCATTGAAAGATCTGAAGGCAATTTTTTTGATATATTAATTGGAGTATTATTTATATTCAATGTTATAGGGAGATTTTAAAAGTATGTAATACATCAGTTAATAAATGTGTACTGCAAAGTTTTAGATCAGTTAATAAGCATGTAACATAATAAAAGTAAAGATTTGTATTGTTTCTCAAACATGCTATTAGCAAGCAATAAGATTGGTGTTTCTCATATAAGGACACTGGTCTATATATTTTAAATATTATTTTGTAACAACTTATTGGAAAAATAATAATAGAAATTAATATAGTGTCCTTGCATGTGAAACACTAGCACTAATATTTTCTTAATTATATATTTGAGATGTTAAACGAGAATTTTAAATGTTGTTTATTTTGGATTGACTATTTTAGGTGGTTGTATTACTTTAAGCCTCGCTTTTTTTTTTTTGGGTTTTTTTTTTCCTGCTTAGGTTGGTTTTATCTACAATTATAGTGTAGTATTGTTCGGTTTTAATTTTTGACAGGTGATTGTTAATATTGACGAAGAAATTTAGATATGACTAATAAATGTAAGGGCTATAATTTTACCGACTAATTAAAATCTAATGATTTAATTATGAATATGATTGAAAATTCTATAATAATAAGTCAAGAAGAGTTGTGGGATAATAACATAATAAAACTAATATTATAATACTCTAAAAAGTAAAGCAAATGGAATGAAGTTCTGTGTTTTAACTTGTGATCCAAATTCGCCTTCTATGTGTAAATTTTTTAGAAGATGAATTTAAAACACACATTGAAGTATAGAATAAACTCCAAATGTTTTCTTGTATTTGAAAAAGCCATTTTATACAAAGTATCTTAGTTGTGAATAGGTAAGATGAACATCATCATCATTTTGAGGCATATAATATGTGAGCAAATATAAGGGAACTATAATGATGAAACTGTGCGGCACGCATGTGAAAAGAGTTTGTTTGTCAAATTGTTCAACTCAATAATAATTGCAAGATTAATGATAGAAGAATACTTGTAAAATCCCGATTTTTTGTGAATTATTATTTTATTATTCTTAAACCCTTATATCATGTTTAAAAAAAAAATTATTATAGTGGATTTATTTTAGTGCATTTTGTCATTTCTCTAAATGGAGTGTATTTTCAATTGTATAGCTCATGTGAGAATTTGTGATTTGTGTGCTCTAGGTGAGTTTTTTTTTTGGAAAAGACCTGGCCGGTTACTTAAACCAATATTCAAGAGCACCAGCTTCACTCCAAGGAGACAGAATAGTTAAAATGAGTTGACCTTTGTTCGGCCAATCACACTTCGACAATTAAATTAACAATCTTAATCAAGAATAAAATAAATAAAAGACTTTGTATGTTTGAATATAATTGTCCATACCTTGCTCTTAGAGGTTTCGGTATTTATAGTGTATTCGTTGGAGTGTTTAGCCTTTGGTCTACTAGTAGGTTATCATGACCTGCTGCGTAGACCTCATCATTCGTCACCGATTGACTAGATTCAAGTCCTGCCTTACCATTGTGCCAAAATTTGGCTGATCGGACATGAATGTCGACATCGCGTGGTGAGCCGCTGCGCATTAAATGCTACTCAACTCTGCATTAAATGCCCTAATACTGCTAGCGGTTTGGGCTAGCCGTCCTTAGGCCTGAGCCCAGCTCGGCATTAATCCGGCAATCTTGGCCTGGCGATATTACTTGTTATTTGGGCTACCCTCGTAGCCCAGCTTCGTTTCTCTTGCCTAACTAGGTGGATTAAGCTGCCAATATTTTAACCCACAATTGCCTCCGATTATTATGCCATTTCGGATCTCGACAGCTAAGGGTTGTGTCAGGTCTTAATGGCGCCCCTTGGGGCATGCCGCCATTTTGGTGGTTACTCGGCCACGTGGATGGCAGGGATTAAAAGCTGCGGTGATGAGACGCTAAGGAGTTGATGGCCGATGTGATGGTTCGCTGCCATGATATGATTGTTACCGTTTTCTTGCGAATGAACCGGTGGCATACGTAAGCATAAAAGGGGAGTAGTCTTCCCAACAGTGGGTATTAATTTGTTGTGTCTTTTTCTCTGAGTGTTCATCGCCAACTCCCACAACTGTAAGTCTTCTCTAAGCCTACTTTTTCCTTGTTCAGTTTCCCCATTTCAACAATTATCCTCTGATGGCATCTCGTCTTAGGAAAATATTAGATGGTCCGGCGGCGACTACTGCTTTTAGGGCTAGGTATGAGATTCCCAACGAAATCGGCTTGGAGTTGGTCACCCAAACGACCTTTGATTGGAAAAGACCAAGAAGGGGATGCCCTTCCCAATCATTGCCATCATCAAGGGAGGTCTTAGGTTTCCCATGCATTCCCTCCTCCAAAAATTTATTCTCCGTAATAAGGTAGCTCCCCCTAGCTCTCGTCAAATATATACAAGATATTCTTTGGGATGCCCGAGCTTAATCAGTACCTGGATGTGAACCTAGGCATTGCCGAACTTGAGCACTGTTACACCTTTTGTAAAGTCAAGGGGAGTTCCAAAGTGTATCTTCGGGCTGTTGATAAGTCCATAGAGATAGTCAAGTGTCTGCTTTCCTCCGAGAAAGGCGTAGATGATGCTAGAGTTTGGGTAACCGGGCCTTGGGAGTTCGGTGACCTTTTGGAGAGCGACAAACCAACTCTCTGATGCCCTAGATTGGCTCAGAAGATAGGTTCAAAGCCAACCTTGTATTTAATTTGTTTACTTGTTGTTTATAATGTCTCTGACTCTGATTGTTCCTTTTTGCAGTTACGAAGAAAAGGACGAAGGGCATCACTAAAGGAGTTAACCTTGGCGATGTGAAGAAGGTTCTAGATTTTCGCGAGCAAGGAAAATTAAGGGACATTGCTCGGGCTCCACATACCGTGCTCAACTACCCGCTACGTGTCTCATCATTCACTACAAGTACGAGGATCCCTCACAGTGTTCTTGCGAAATTGGCCGAGAAAGGAACAGAGGGAGATTTCGAAGACATCTAGTGGGCATTACCACCGAAAGAGCACACGCCCCCAAAAGAGTTACCGTTGTTGTCCCACTTGCATCTGATTCTAGTGCCAAGGAGTAGAATCCGCTCGTGATTCAATCTACCTCGAACAGCTCAGCATCAACATCATAGTCCAATACTGTTCCTGACCGGTGTGTTAAGCTAAGTTGGAGGAGATATGAGGCAAACCTATCCCTAGGCGAAGACAACGAAATGAATTTGAAAGAGATGATGTTTGCTGCAGCTAGAAAGCCACTAAAGAAGGATATCGCAACTGTTGCTGATCCTCTGGCCATCGATTTGGAGGCTCCCCCGGTTGAGGGTGTCACTCCCCTCCAAAAGAGGCCGAGTACTTGAGCTTAGAAGAAGAAAGCCCTTGAGGCAGCTGCTCAACCGCCGGCTCCAAAAAAGGCAAAGGTCCTTTCAAAAGGCGCCAAAGAAGATCTTGTCGATGCTGAGCTGGTGACCATTACTGCAGACATTCTGGGCCAACCTATGACAACGGTTAATTCAATGATTGATCAGCCCGAGGTTGCTCTTGGCATCCTCCAAAATGCCATTCAGAAGAAGGACATTGTCAAGTTGGGGAGGCAAATGATACGAGTATCTTTATGGGGGCCTTCCATGACGCTATGTTGGTAAGTCAGCAAAGTTCTTTTTTGTATTTTTGCCCTGTAGTATTGTTCTAATGCCAACTTTTTGCTGTAGAGCTACTTGAATTCAATAAAGGAGATGACTCGCTATTAGAGGCTTGCTAAGCGGCACCAACACCTTATTGAGGTGCATGCCAGTATGAAAGCAGAGTGGGTTGATGCCAACAAGGAGAGAATAATGCTGAGGAAAAAGGCTGAACAGGCCACTGCCGAGCTGAAGATGCTGACTGTCGATAATGAAAAGAGGGACAGGGAGGCTAGTGCTTTGCTCGAGAAGAACAAAGTGCAGTCTGTAGAACTGTACAAGGCCAAAGCTGAGATTGAAGCCTTCCAAGCGATAGTGGGGAATCTGAAGGCCAAAGCTGCTGCTGAAAAGGCCATGCTGAAGGTAGAGGAGGAGCTAATCATGCAAAGGGGTGAACAAAGGGTGGCTAAGGAGATCACCATGCAGATGTCGAAGCTGAGCCGGACAATCTTCTGGGAGGGTTGGAATGGTGCCCTTTTATTTGCCAATGTGGACAAGTCTTCCGACATTTGGCAATTATGCCCATACTACTTTGACACGATAGAGGAAGGCGTGGTCGAGCCAGAGAAGGTAGTGGTCAATGCCAAGCATAAGAGAAAGCTCGCTCAGGAGGCTGCTGCTGAGGGGGCCAAAACTACTGCCAAATCGTCAAAGGGCACAGAAAAGGCCAAAGATTAATCTGCTAGGCCCTCTGATCAATTGGTGGAGAGATCGGCTGAGCCTTCTGAAAAATAGCTTTTTGTTATGTTTTTGTAATCGACACGTTTTGAATTAATGAAGTCTTCTTTTGATTTTGTCTTCACATTACTGGTTCAATGTCAATCGTTCATTTCACTTAAAACGTATAACCACCGCTGGGGCTATTTAATTAGAACTTATGAAATTGTCGATCTTCATGAGTTAGGTTTTTGGAACTTCATTTGACCTTTGTTTTCTATCCTTCTTTGGCCGACCTATCCAACTTAGACAATACCAAGTTCTTACACTTGGTTTTATTGACCTTCATTGGCCGACCTGTCCAACTTGGATAGGACCAAATTTTTGCACTTGGTTTTTGTGAACTTCATTGGTCGACCTGTCCAACTTAGACATGACCAAGTTTTTACACTTGGTTTTTATGACCTTCATTGGCCGACCTATTCAAGTTGGACAAGACCAAGTTTTTACACTTGATTTTTGTGACCTTCATTGACGGACCTGTCTAACTTGGATAAGACCAAGTTTTTATACTTGGTTTTTGTGACTTTCTTTTGAGCAGATTTGCTTGAACAACTTCTAATTTTATTGATCACATGAAGCTTTTGAAGACTAGACATTGTTAAGTTGTTACATCATATGGGAGTCAACTCTACTAGTAAAACTTCTTCAAGTTATTGGCGTTCCAAGGTCGGGGTAGCGGTTTCCCATCTTCCACAGACTCCAGTCAATATGCCCCACACCGACTTGGGATGCCACTCAATAAGATCCCTCCCGGTTGGGGCCAAGCTTTCTATTTGCTGGATTCTTTGTTGCCCCTAATACTCTTCGGGGAACTAAGTCTCCCGGTACAAAGGCTCTAGAACGAACCCGTTTATTGTAGGAGCGACTTAGTTGTTGAAGATATCTAGTGAGTCTGATCAGGGTAGCCTCTCTATTTTCTTCGACAAGATCAAGGTCTTTGGCCAAAGTCTGGTCATTAAGTTTAGTATTAAATACTACCGATCTGATCGTTGGTAGCCCCACCTCCAAGGGTATAATTGCTTCCACCCCGTAAGCTAGAGAAAGGAGGATTTTGCCAGTAGACCTCCTTGGAGTAGTTCTATAGGAGCATAGGACACTGCGCAATTCCTCTCTCCATTTTCCTTTAGTCCTTTCCAGCTGCTTTTTAATGCCGTTCAACATAGTTTTGTTCAAAATTTCAGCTTACCCATTGCACTGTAGGTAGGCCAATATTGAATAATAACTCCTGATGTCAAGTTCTTCGCAAAATGACCTAAACATGTTGTCATCAAATTAGGCGTCGTTGTCTAAGACGAGTGCTCGAGGTACACCGAACCTTGTCACTATGTTTCGCCAAGCGAATCTCTTGGCATCAACTTCTTTGATGGTCAACAGGGGTTCTGCCTCCACCCATTTGGTGAAGTAATCTGTTGCCATAATGAGGAACCTTTTATTGCCTGGAGCTCGGGGCAAAGGCCCGACTACAACCAGCCCCCACAGGGCAAAAAGCCAGGGCTGGTTATAGTCGTTAAATCCTCGACGGCCTGATGTATGATTGGAGAGAACCTTTAACATTTATCACATTTTAATACGTATTGGGCCGCATCTTTTGGCATATAGGGCCACCAGTATCCGTGTGAGATAGCTCAGTGGGCCACCGATCTCCCGCCGTCGTGACTTCCACATATTCTTTCATGGAATTCGAATAGGATGTCTTGTAGTTTGTCTGGGTGCATGCAGTTGGTGTGCTGTCCCAGGCACCCAAAAATAAAACCTATACCCCAAAAAAATAAATATGTAGTAGTGCGAGTGAGGATCGTTCTCACGGAGAATGTCTAACCTAGTTTTATGTTATGTGTACAAAGAAGGGGGGGTTTGGGTATAATGAAAACAATTTTAATAATAATAACTAAGAAACAATTCAAATTAAAATATTGAAATTAATCAAAAGAACAAACCTTGGTTTAAGTCAACATCCACCATCGGAATTTTACAACTGATCATCGATGCAAGTATATCAATTCACACATTGAATATTCACCATCGGAATTGTTTTACTATCTCTCCTTAGTCATAGTTAATTAGAAAACAAGCGATCTCATTAACCCTAACTATTAAACAACCCAAGATAAGCACTCAAGGTTTAATCTAGTAGCAGCTCTAAGAATTAGAGAAATCGATGAAACTAAACAACACAAGCACAAGTGGTTACATTTAATTTAGTCGAATGTCCTTCCTAAGATTTAATAATTCCTAACGTAGCAAATCATTAAATCTTAGTTGCTTCACAAATCAGGAGAATCAAACAATTATGGATTTGTTATCTAACCCAGCAGTAGATTGCAACGAATAATAAACTAGTAGGCCTCCTAGTGATTAAACGAGACAATCATGAAAATAAGCACAAAAGAACATCCGATACTCAAAGCATAAACTAAATAATGAAAACAAATTAGATCTCACAATTTATTTTTAATTCCGAGGCTTCCATTTCCTTTGACCAAGATTTAAAGTTTAGTCACGCAGGGCCATGAAAAAAACTCAAAGGAGAAGCTAGAGAAGAAGAAAGAAACGTATGTTTTCTACTGCTTTTTCCTCCTAGAATAATATGAAAAACGCTAACCCTAAAAACAAAACAATCCCAACTTTTATAGGCTTCTAAAAATCTGCAGATGCGTAAAGCTATTTAAACGCCCCTCTAACGGTTCGAACGTATCGAACCACCGTTCGAACGGTGCATCGAACGCACTTCGAACGAAAAAATTGTTCTCTATATTTTTCAAACGCACTTCAAACATGAACTTGATGTGAACCCATTTGACGTACCGTTCGAACGCATATGGAACTGTTCGAACACCTTTCTGGACTGTTCGAACGCTCTTCGAACGCTGTTTCCAATTTAGCATGAATTTATCCCTTTTTAAGCTAGGATTATCTTCTTTGGCATTCCATAGCACCCTAAATCAAAATATAAGAATAATGAGTATATTTAGGCACCAAACAAGTATAAAAGATTAAACGTTAAGGGAGAGAAATATAACATTTGCATTCTCATCAGCAGTGCAGGTAGGGACCTGTGAAAGACCTATTATGGAGCTCTTTGATTGGTGAAAGCCAATATCAGAGTGCTTTGTGCTTGACCTGTCTGGCTTCATTCTTATCTTCCAGTAGTTCGTCTTTGTCGAGATAGGAAATGATTAGGTCCATCTAAGATGGCCCCAATTGTTCAATTACCAGGACTTGATCTTCTTCTTGCAATATGTTGGGGCTCGCCAGTGTTTCCACATTGATTATTCTCTTTGAGCCTGACTTTAGGGTCGTCGCGAGTGTCGCTAAGGCATTGGCATGCGCATTGCTGTTGCGGCCGATCTGGGGGAGCTTATACTTGCTGAACTTAGATAGTAACTTTTTGCTTTGACTAGGTACTATGCCATTCTATTGTTCTTCGCCGTATACTCTCCTGTGATCTGATTCACCACAAGCTAAGAGTCTGAGTAGATTATGATTTCGGTAAATTTGAGGTCAATAGCTCGGCGCAGTCCAAAGAGTAGAGCCTTATACTCTGACTCGTTGTTCAAAGCAGTGAACTCCAGTTTGATAGCATGCTCCAATGCCATACCGTCTGGTGTGATAAGGACTATCCCCGATCTTATCCCCCGGTCATTGGATACTCCGTCAACGAACAGTTTCCAATGATCAGTATTCTCCCAAGGGTCCAATAGGAGGTGATCGTGTTGGAAATCTGCGGTTGGTGTTGGGTTGTTTTCCTACAGTAATTTAACAGAGAATTCAGCAATAAAGTCGGCCAGTACCTACCCCTTAACCGTCGATCTCGGATGGAACTTAATGTCAAATTCTCCCAGTTTAATGGCCCACTTAGTGATTTTGCTAGAGAAGTCGGCCCTTCTCAAAGAGATTTTAGCTGATGGTGAATGAGGACATTGATGGTGTGGGCCCGAAAGTAGTGCACCCGTTTACGTGATGCCATGATTAAAGTAAGGGCCAGCTTTTTCAATGGTAGATACCAGCTTTCTGCCCCCAAGAGAGTTTTGTTAACATAGTAGATTGGCTTCTGTTGTTGATCTTGCTGTCAGAGTAGTACGACATGGACCGCATGCTTGGATACCACCAGGTAGAGGAAAAGTTCTTTATGTTTTAATGGGGTGGACAGTAGGGGATGCTGGCTCAGGTACTTTTTCAAATCTATCAAGTCATGATCACATTCCGAAGTCCAGCTGAATCACTCTTATTTTTTAAGAAACTGAAAGAATGGTCGACACTTGTCTAAAGATCAACTGATGAATCTATTGAGAGCCACTATCATTCTAGTTAATTTCTGTACTTCTTTGGTATTCCTTGGAGCTTGGACATTCTGAACAACACTAACTTGCTGTGAATTTACCTCGATACCCCAGTGTGTAACCAAGAACCCCAAGAACTTCCCCGGGCTGACCCCAAACACATACTTGGAGGCATTGTGCCTCATTTTGTATTGTTTCAGAATGTTAAATACCGCTATTAGGTTCTCCAGATGGTGAGTGCTGATCTTACTTTTGACCAGCATGTCATCAACATAAACCTCTACGATGTTGTTGATGTGGTTTTTGAAAATTTTAGTCACCAATCTCTGGTAGGTGGCACCGGCATTCTTCATTCTGAAGGGTATTACTTTGTAGCAAAAGATGCCCCTAGGAGTGATGAAGGCGGTTTTCTCTTGGTTGTCTTCATGGAGCGAGATCTGGTGAAACTCGTGATAAGCATCCAGGAAGCTCATTCTTTCAAAACCAGCCATTGCATCTACCAGTTAGTCAATCTTGGGAAGAGGGAAAGGGTTCTTGGGACATGTTTTGTTCAGATCGGTGAAGTCAACACAAACTCTTCATTTTTCGTCCTTCTTTTTCACAACAACTGTGTTTAACAGCCAACGTGGGTAGTAAACTTCTCTAATCGCACTAGCATCAAGGAGCCTTTCAACTTCTTTTATGACAGAATCCACATGTTGTGTGGTTGCTCTCCTACCCTTCTAGACACAGGTCAGCACTATGGGTACGCATTTAATCTGTGGCAAGCAACCTCTACATCGATCCCTGACATGTCGTAAGGAGTCTAAGTAAAGATCTCAATGTAATTTGTCAACAACTCAATCAAGGAGTTTTCTTCAATCTTGGATAGGGAAGCGCTGATTACAAAATATTTTTCCTTATGTCGATCTTTGTGGACTTTCTTTAATTTTTCAATAGCTTTTTTCTCGGGGGTTTGCCCAACATCATCAATTGTGGGCGTGTCTTTATGAAGCTCCATCATCTGCACTTTACCAACTTTAGTCTTTGTCTCACATTTTGTCAGAAAACACTGTTTAGTGGCCACCTGGTTCCCCCTTATCTTTCCCACTCCCTCTGGGGTTGGGAATTGGATCAGCTGATGGTAAGTAGATGGGATAGCCTTCATGAGGTGCAACCATGTTTGGCCCATGATTGCATTATATGGGGAGGGTATGTTGACCACTAGAAATTCTATCTGTAGTGTGATTCCCTCTACTGTTACGGGAATAGTCACCTTCCCTAGCCGCCAGACTGGGTCAGAACTGAATCCGATCAATGGGTTGGGCAAAGGCTGGAGGTCGGCATTCTTCAACTCTAGCTTTCTGAATAGATCGTAGTACATAATCTCGGAGGAGCTCCCTAGGTCAATGAGCAGCCTCTTCGTGTCACAACCTGCCATTTGCAGAGTCACGACCAGTGCGTCATTGTGGGAGGTCTAAACTTCCACGAGATCTTCGTCAGTGAAGGTTATGGCTGCAGTATCACTGCCGACCTTCACCTTTTTGTGTGGAGGGCCTATCTGCATCACCTCCCTTAAATGTGTGGCCTTCTACATGTTGGTTCGGTATCTGTGCTGGTCAATAGCTTCTGACTCTACCGACCCATGTAACACATTGATTACCCAAACCTATTCGACTATGTCCACTTTCTGTGGGGGGCCTTTAGCCTTGGCTGCTTGGCCTCCTATTTTGTTTTCTCTCTGTCGATATACTGGTCAAGATGACTAGTCTTCGTTAGATCTTCTAGGTGGCTTTTGAGATGTCGACAGTTTTCCATTTGATGCCCCTTCTCCTTGTGATAAGAGCAAAATTTCCTTTGGTCTCGGGCTATAGGGTCTCCTCCCAACTTTGGAGGCCATTTGAAGAATGGCTTGTCATGAATTTAGGGTAAGATTTTGTAAATAGGGTCTTTAAAGATAGTATAGACCCCATTATTTGCCTTTCTGCCCTGGTTACTGTTGTCCTCCTGCCATGGCCTTTTTGCATCCCTTTTGTTCCTTTTCTTAAAAACATTACCGACCTTCTTGGTGTTTGGATGTGGTACATTTTCTTCCAATTAGGCATATCGCTCAATCCTTGACATCAATTCCTGTACCGTGAGGGAAGGCTTCTTCATCAAAGACTGTTGTAAGGGGTGCTCTCTTAGCAAGCCGATCCTGAACTGAGTTATAGCCAATTGCTCACTACACTCATCAATCTTATTGTAGGCTTCCCAATAGCAACGAGCATACGCCCGTAACCCTTTTCCATCGTTCTTCTGTAGGGTGAGTAGAAAGTCCACCTCCCTAGGCTGCTTACTATTGGCCATGAAGTGGGCGGTAAAGAGTTCGGCAAGTTGACTCTAGTTTGATACTGACTTAGATGGCAATCAGTCAAACCATCGTAGGGCCACTTCTTCTAGGCTAGATGGAAAAACTCAGCACATCAAAGATTGATCTCCATTCCAAAGTGCCATCATCTACTTGTAGTGCCGCAAGTGACTAAATGGATCGGTCTTCCCATCATAAGGCATGAACTTTGGTGGTGCAAACTTTCTGGGAGGATGGTGGGACTCAATCTCCTTCGTGAAAGGTGTGGATGCAATTTGGTTCAGAGCTTTGCTGACCATATCCTAAGTGGTGCGTGCCTTGGGGTGCTGCGCTCTGCTATACAGTTTTTCATTTAGCCATCTTTCCCAATCTTTCGATTATTGTCTGGCTTTAGCTTGATCTCTGTTATGTAATGTCCATCTTCTCCTGCGTTACCGATACCGGAGGTATGGCTTTTTGCTATGCACGCCAATGTTGAGCTTTTGCTTCTGAAATCCTGATTCCTTCTATCATTGTGATGGCTTGGTGATCCTCCTCTAGCTCAACCATCTCTTCTGGATATTGCATCCCTCATTGCTTTGACTTGGGAAGTGAGTCTGGCAATCTCCTCATCACGTCACTGAAGTTCCCGCTCGACAGTATGCAGCGAATGGTCAATGGGCACACGTCCATTGGAGAGTGAAGGGCCTAGGTCATGGTGGTGAATTCTACGAAGGTTTAGGCCCCTGGCATAGTATGAGTCCATCCGTAACTCCTCTTGTAGGTCCCTGGGACTCCTGATAGAGGACTGGGTGCCCGACCTCCTAGGCCGACCTCGATTGCTTCGTTCTAGACTAGGTCGACTACTTGCCGAATTAGTATCATTATGGTTGGAGGGAATTTCATTCCCTCGCTCAGTGAGGTGGACTCCTCTCTCTCTTTTAGGAAGCTGTTACTCATGCTTGTGTTGACCTTCCCATAGACGGCGTCAATTGTAGGTGGGTTTTTAGGAAAGGCCTGGCCGATCACTCAAACCAATATTCAAGAGCACCAGCTTCGCTGCAAAAAGACAGAAGAGTTAGAATAGTCGACCCTTGTTGGGCCGATCACACTCCGACGATTAAGTTAGCAATCTTAATCGAGAATAAAATGAATAAAAGATTGTGTATGTTTAAATCTAATTGTCCATACCTTGCTCTTGGAGGCTTCGGTATTTATAGTGTATTCGTTGAAGTGTTTAGCCTTTAGTCTATTAGCAGGTTATCATGACTTGCTGCGTAGACCTCATCATTCGTCACCGACTGACTGGATTCAGGTCTTGCCTTACCGTCATGCCAAAATCCGACTGATCGGACGTGAATATCGATGTCGCATGGAAAGCCGCTAGCGCATTAAATGAGGGTCAACTCTGCATTAAATACCCTGATACCGCTAGTGGTTTGGGCTAGCTGTCCCTAGGCCTAAGCCTAGGTTGGCATCAATCCGCCAATCTGGGCCTGGTGATATTACTTCTTATTTGGGCTGTCCCCACAGCCTAGTTTCGTTTCTCTTTTATTGGGCCTAACCGGGTGGATTGGGTTGCTAATATTTTAACCCACATGTGCTAAAGAGTGAATTTAATTTGCTAAAGTTACTCACATCATCAATAGGCATATGCTTTATTCATGTATATAGAGATCCACCCTTGTAAGCTTGTGTTCATCATCATTCAATTATGAAACTTTGATTTACGAGATATTTTCTGGAGATAATAAATGTGGGAAGCTTTAAAAAGCCTATTTAGATGAACCTTGAAGAGATTGGAAGCTTTGAAAAAGAATGAAGAAAAGTTGCAAAAAAATAGGTTTTGGTAAAAAGAGTCGACCCCTCAAGCAAAAAGAGTCGACTCATTCGAACAGAGCCTTGGATTTATGCTAGAGACTCAAAAGAGTCGACTCCTGGCCAAAAAGAGTCGACTCATTGCAACAGAGAACAACAATTCTGCAGACTGCTGAAAAGAGTCGACTCCTGGGACAAAAGAGTCAACTCATTTGGACAGTGACTTGAAAAATCTGCTGAAATGCAAAAAAAGTCGCCTCATTGTGAAAAGAGTCGACCCCTAGACCGTAACGGCTAGTTTTCTGACAGACGATATGGGCAAAAATGCAACCAAATCTTCTCCCATACTTCTCCAACGGCTAGAATCGATCCATACCTATATATATAAGATACATAAAACTTCAAAGATGAAGAGAAAAGCAATCATACCATTCATATCAAGTGCTTGAAGCTGAAAATCACCTGTATCTAACTGCCACATATTTTTGCTGAGTGTTTAAAGTTATTCATTGAGTTGTATTCATTCATATACTCACTAGGAGAGTCACTCTTTGTATAATCTTCATTCATTCTCTTTTGGGTGAGTTTGTAACCTTGTAAGTTTGAGTGTTCTTGGAAAAAACACTTGTAAGTTTAAGAGAAGCTTGGACAAAATCTCTTGGGTTTTGAAAGCTTGGGAAGAAGCTTTTGTAAGAGTGAGCTGGGCACTCTTGGCACAACCAGCAGCTGTGTAAGGAGTATTACATAGTGGAATTCCTTTGAAAGGATCGAAGAAGAGAGGACGTAGGCAAGGTTGGCCGAACCTCTATAAATCTGGTGCACTTCTCTTCTGCCTCTGTTTTGCTTATTTGCTCATTATACATGTTTGCATAAATATATATATTGATGTATACACCACTTGCTTGATATATATATTTTGAGTAATTGTTGTTAAAATACATAAACAATTTTTAGTTGCAATTTCTGATATAAATTTTATAAAACCCAATTCACCCCCCCTCTTGGGTTGCCTTCTTGGGCCAACAATTGGTATCAGAGCTAGTACTCTAGTTTAAAGGCTTAACATCCTTAGAGTTGATCCATGGCAACCATGTTTGGAAGCTCTCTAGGTGAGGGTCAATCCACTAACAGACCTCCATTGTTTAATGGTACAAACTACAACTATTGGAAGAATAGAATGAGAATTTATATTTAATCTGTTGACTATGAGTTATGGATGATTATTGTCAATGGTCCTAAAACTCCCAGCAAAGTTATTGAAAGAGAAGTTATCCCTAAACCTGAAAATGAATGGGATGAGAATGACATGAAGCTTATGCAATCTAATGCTAAGGCTATGAATATCTTATATTGTGCATTAGATCCAAATGAGTTCAATAGAATTTCTACATGTGAATCTGCCAAAGAAATTTGGGACAGACTTGAAGTAACTCATGAAGGAACCAATCAGGTCAAGGAGTCAAAAATTAACATTCTTGTGCATAATTATGAATTATTTAGAATGAAATCTGATGAGTCTATAACTGAGATGTTCACTAGATTCACTGACATTGTAAATGGTTTAAAGTCTCTTGGAAAAGTGTATCCTAACAGTGAACAGGTGAGGAAAATCTTAAGATCACTGCCAAAGACATGGGAAGCAAAGGTGACAGCCATTCAAGAAGCTAAAGACCTCAACACTCTACCTCTTGAAGAACTTCTTGGCTCTCTCATGACTTATGAGCTAACCCGAAAATAGAATGCTCAAGAAGAAGAGGACAAGAAAAAGAAGTCTGTTGCATTCAAGTCCACCATATCAGAAAATGAATCTGGGAGTGAAGAAGAAGATGAGGAAGATCTTGCTCTCATTACAAGAAAATTCAAGAGATTCATGAGAAGAAGGTGGAAGGGAGGAAAGAAGATTGAAGCAAAGGGTGAATCCAACATCAAGGATTCTACCATTATATGCTACGAATGCAAAAAGCCAGGACACATGAGAAATGAGTGTCCCCAGTTGAAAAAGAAAGGAAAGAAAGAAAAAGGGAAGAAGGCTCTAGCTGCAACATGGAGTGACAGTGAGGATTCAAGCTTAGATGAATCTGAAACTCATGAAGTAGCCAACCTATGTCTGATGGCACATGAAGAAGAAACAGAGGTAACTAATTCTGATTTCTCTTTTAATGAATTGCAAGATGCTTTTGATGATTTGATAGTTGAATTTAAAAAGCTAAGCATCAAAAACAATCTTCTCAAGAATATGGTATTCACTCTCACAGAAGAAAGTGAAGAGTTACAAAATGAAAATGACATTTTGAAAAATAAAAACTCTGCTTTGAAAGAAAAAGTCACTGATTTAGAAAAATCTCTCTCTAAATGTGTCAATGGAAGAGATAAACTTGATGTTATGCTTGGAAAAAGAAATTGCTCTCTTGACAAGGCTGGAATAGGTTACAATGTTTTTAAACATAAAAAGTTTTCAAAAGCACCAATCACATGCTTTTATTGTCATAAGAGAGGTCACTTTGTAAATCAATGTTTCTTTATACAACAATCTCATGCTGCCAAGAAAGCTTGGGTTCCAAAAGGAACATTGAAGACTAACTCCACTGGACCCAAGATGATTTGGGTACCAAAGGTCAAAGGTTGAGTTGCTTGTTTTGTAGGTGTGTCTTCAAGCCAATTCCAAAAAGGATCAATGGTACTTGGACAGTGGCTGTTCAAGACATATGACTGGAGATGAAACTCAATTCACTTCTCTCACACCAAAAGATGGAGGATTGGTCACTTTTGGAGATAATAGCAAAGGCAAGATCATCGGTATAGGTAGTATTGGTAAAAATTCTTCAACTTCTATTGAGAATGTTCTACTTGTTAAAGGACTCAAACACAACCTGTTAAGCATTAGTCAATTGTGTGACAAAGGTTGCAAAGTAGTGTTTGAATCATCTAAATGTAATGTAGTAAACATAAATGATAACAAGATCATATTGACTGGTCATAGATAAGGCAATATTTACACTTTCAACTTAAATGAATTATCTTCTTGTAAGATCAAATGCCTTGCTGCTGTGAGCAAAGAGGATAGTTGGTTGTGGCATAGAAGGCTTGGCCATATTAGTATGAGCATTATTTCAAAAATTTCGAAAAATGAGTTAGTAAATTGTCTTCCCAAACTCAATTTTGAAAAAGACAAAACTTGTGATGCATGTCAAATGGGAAAACAAACCAGAGTGTCTTTTAAATCTACCAACATGCTCTCTACTTCTAGACCACTTCAACTATTGCATATGGATTTGTTTGGACCAACTAGAACTCTAAGCTTAGCTGGTAAACAATATGCTCTTGTCATTGTTGATGATTACTCAAGGTTTACATGGACATTCTTTCTAGCTCACAAAGATGAAACAATTGCTTTCTTTACCAAATTTTGTAAAAGGTTTCAAAACGAAAAAGGATTTACAATCACAGCAATTAGGACTGACCATGGTGGTGAGTTTGATTGCAAACCTTTTGAAACATATTGTGATGAAAATAGTTTTGAACATAATTTTTCAGCACCTAGAACTCCTCAACAAAATGGAGTTGTTGAGAGGAAAAACAGGACTTTGGAAGAAATGGGGAGAACAATGCTTTGTGAAAACAATTTACCAAAATATTTTTGGGCTGAAGCTGTTAACACAGCTTGCTATGTGTTAAATAGAGTTTTGATAAGAAAATTTTTGAATAAAACCCCATACGAGCTTTGGAAAAACAAGAAACCAAATGTTTCATATTTTAGAGCTTTTGGATGTAAATGCTTTGTGTTGAATAATAACAAGGACAACCTTGGTAAATTTGATGCAAAATCTGATGAAACTATCTTTCTAGGATATTCCTCACATAGCAAGGCTTATAGAGTTTACAATAAGAAAACCTTAGTTGTTGAAGAATCAATTCATGTTACCTTTGATGAACTAAACTCTTTGTCTAGAAAAGCTATGAATGATGATATAGATGATGTGGAGAAGAACTTGGATAAGATGAATATTGATCAAACTCAAAATGAAGCTTCACCACATGACAAAGGAAATCAAGATGACTCCTCAAGCCAACAAAATGAGAATGAAGGATTGCCAAAGGAGTGAAAATTTGTCCACAACCATCCAACAGAGCAAATATTAGGTGATCCATCATAAGAGGTAAGAACAAGATCATCTCTTAGAAATGTGTGTAATCATCTTACTTTTCTTTCACAAATAGAACCAAAATGTTTTCAAGATGCTGAAAATGATGAGTCATGGATTATGGCCATGCAAGAAGAATTAAACCAATTTGAAAGGAATAAGGTTTGGAATCTTGTTCCTAGACCTAAAGATCATCCTGTAATTGGAACCAAATGGGTGTTCAGAAACAAGATGGATGAATCTGGAACCATTACTAGAAACAAGGCAAGACTAGTAGCTCAAGGCTATAGTCAAGAAGAAGGTATTGATTTTGATGAGACATATGCACCTGTAGCTAGATTAGAAGCCATTAGAATGTTGCTTGCATTTTCATGTTTCAAAAATTTCAAACTTTATCAAATGGATGTGAAGAGTGCATTCTTGAATGGTTTTATGTCTGAAGAGGTGTATGTTGAACAACCTCCTGGTTTTGAAAATCCTATATTTCCAGAACATGTTTTCAAACTTACCAAAGCCTTATATGGTTTAAAGCAAGCCCCAAGGGCCTGGTATGAAAGGCTAAGCAAATTTCTAACTGAAAATGATTTTACGAGAGGAAAAGTTGATACAACTCTTTTTATAAAGGTTAAAAATCATGACATGTTGCTTGTGCAAATTTATGTTGATGACATTATATTTGGCTCTACTAATGAAAAGCTTTGCAAAGAATTTGTTAAGTGTATGCAGGGTGAGTTTGAGATGAGCATGATGGGTGAGCTCAATTATTTCCTTGGACTTCAAATCAAACAATCAAAGGAAGGAATTTTCATTAACCAAGCTAAATACATCAAAGATCTACTCAAGAAATTTGGGCTGGAAAATGCGAAACCATTAGGCACTCCTATGAATATTTCAACAAAACTTGACAGTGATGAGAAAGGTATTTCAGTAGATACCAAGCTATATAGAAGTATGATAGGCTCATTGCTCTACTTGACTGCTAGTAGGCCTGATATTATGTTTAGTGTATGTTTGTGTGCTCGATTTCAATCTAATCCAAAGGAATCACATGTTGTTGCTGTTAAACGAATATTTAGATACCTTAAGCACACACCTAATCTTGGATTGTGGTATCCTAAAAACACATCTTTGAACTTAATTGGTTATTCAGATACTGATTATGCTGGTAGCAAAGTTGATAGAAAAAGCACTAGTGGATCTTGTCAATTTCTTGGAAATATGCTTGTTTCATGGTCTAGTAAGAAACAAAACTCTGTTGCACTTTCTACAGCCGAGGCTGAGTATATTGCAGCCGGAAGTTGTTGTGCACAAGTGCTTTGGATAAAACATCAATTAGAGGACTTTGGTTTAACATTTGAACATATTCCAGTTAGATATGATAACACAAGTGCCATTAATCTGACTAAAAACCCTATCCAACACTCTCGCACAAAGCACATTGAGATTAGACATCATTTTATATGTGATCATGTGCAAAAAGGTGACATCTTGCTTGATTTTGTGAGTACTGAACATCAACTTGCAGATATATTCACAAAACCCTTAAATGAAGATAGGTTTTGTATGATTAGGAGAGAATTGGGAATAAGCAACCCTTTATCTTGAATGCTTAGATGTCCATATATGTTTGATGAATGCATAAGTATCCTTGAAATTGATTACAAACTTGTTTGATGCATTTCATGGCTTTTAAAAACACATCTTTGCATTTCTGGAGAAAAAGAGTCGACTCATGCCTCAAAAGAGTCGACTCCTGGACTCTGGAATCAGCCCCAGATGTCCTTTGTTGAAAAGAGTCGACTCCTCTTGTCAAAAGAGTCGACTCATTTGAACAGAGAGCTTAGAAAGCTTTCTTCGCTCAAAAGAGTCGACCCTTTTTAACCATGAGTCGACTCATTTAAGTTAAAATTTCTTTAAAACTGTAAAACCCCTGTTTTATTTAAATCACTCCACAATTTCTGATTTCTCTCTTCTTTCACGATCAACCGCCACCTCCACTTCCAACAACCGAAAAACTCTCCCTCAATCCTTACCCAACCTATATTTGATCATCCTAGAGTCTTTCTAACTTCCTTCAACCGTCATTTACAACCCTCCATGGCTCCTAAATCTGCTCTATCGAAGAAAGGCAAGAAAGCCCTAAAAGAGCCGACTCCCATATCCAAAAGAGGAACGAAGAGGAAGACAAAAGTGGACTCTTCTAAGCTTTCAAAAAGGAGAAAAGGGAAGCAAACTGAGGAGGAGGAAGATGTATTTCTTGACAACACCATTTACTTTGAGAAGAAATCAAATCAAGATAAATATGAGAAAATTTTCTCTTCTAGAGTCATTTTAAATGGAAGATGGATAGATTATGCTTTCTTTGCTAAAGAGAAGTTTGCATTTGAACCAAAATTTGAAGCCCTTAGTTGGAAATCTATTACCCTATTAAAGGATGATGTATATCCTGAAATTGTGGGACAATTCTATGCCCATGTAGAAAAGGAATCTGGAGAAGTAAATGTGATTAGTTATGTGAAGGGTGAAACCATTACTCTCACTAAAGGAGTGATCTGTCAAATTTTAAAAATTGGTAGTGGTGGGCAAATGGACAAGAAAGATGTTAGTAGAAAGACTGCTTTGTCTGCTTTACTGGGAAAGGAAATTACTGATGATTCATTCCAACCCATGGCAAATGAGTTGCCTTTGGAACTTAGATTGGTGCATCACTTTATCTGTCACATTCTCATTCCTAAAGGTGGCAAATTTGACTACATCACTGAAAGGGAATTGTTTTTCCTTTGGGCCTATTTGACAGACACCAAAATTGATTTGCCTGAGTTTATTTTAGAGCACATTGTCAAGGCATCAAGAACCAAAGTTAGCCTACCCTATGGGATCCTCTTGACCAAAGTTTTCAAACACTTCAAGATAGACTTAAGGGGTGAAAAGCACAGAACTCCTGATTCTAATTCTGATGAGTATAATCAGAAAACTTTGTCAAGGATGGACTATCACTTCAACCCACAGAGCAAGACCTGGACCCCTAGAAAAGAGAAACACATTGACAGTGGGACTCCTGGAATTGAATCCACTGAAAGAGGTGAACCTTCCAGTGCCATACCAGAAAGTGGTGAACCCTCTAGACCTGCCTCTTCTCCTGCTTCAAGGGAACTTTTTCCCATGAGCATTGTTCCAGGTGGCCAATCAGTGGATATGACTATTTTGATGAGCATGGTAAGAGACTTGAAAAGGCATCAAGAAGAGATGTTCACCAAATTGGATAAGAAAATTGATAATGGGGCAACTAGATTATTCTTTGTTGAAAAGAAGGTAAGAGAATTGAGCAAGGCCTTTGTGTTTGAAGGAACCAAAATCAGAGAGAAAGTTGCCAATGACATTGCTCTTTCCACTGAGTATATTGGCAAATATATGAAGAAGCTGGTGGGAGACCAATACCAGCCTCTTTTCCCTTCAGCAGCAGAATTTGCAGCAGAGGACTCAAGTACAGATGAGTTGGAAGGATCCAATGGAAGGGAGCATACCTCTTCTCAGCCATCACCTGCAGACCCCTCTAATCCCCTTGACCAAACTCCTCCAAAGTCTTCTGTTGCTCCTCACAAATATGGCCTGAGACAAAAACCTTCAAGCAGCAAATTTTCAAACACTGCTGATAATCCAGTTGAACTCTCTCAAACCCCTTCTCCCAAAAGAAAATGAAAACCTCTGCCTCTGAACCTTTTCTGTTTTTGAACAAATCATTCTCTAAAACAATATGTAATATTTTGTAGTTGGTTCTTTTTGTAAAACTCTTTTAAATGTCTTTTTATGAATGAATGATGTATTTTGGATCTCTTTATCTTAACATTGCTATCTTATTTGTGTTTGGTTGAATGAATGATTGCTTTAACAATGCTGACTGAATAATTAATTTAACATTGTTGATTTTGCTGAATAAATTATTGCTTTAACTGTCTTAGTAAATGATCTTCACATAAACATCATTGTATTTTATTTCTTTTTGCTATTGTACCTGTCTGTTTTTCTCCATCTATTACTCCTCTTTTTGAGGATTTGACAAAAAGGAGGAGAAATTTTTCTCAAAAAGATCAAAAGGAGAGAAAACACTCCTCAATGCACTACCATGAATTATATTATAAGGCATCAACTGCAAAGGAAAGGGGGAGCATTGGTTTAATGAAGTTGAAGTAGTAAGAAGCATCCAATGCCATAAATGCAGTATGGATTTTCTACATCACCAGATGCCTACATGCCCTGCACTTCTGAGTTAGAATTTGTTTTGCCCTGAAACTAAAACCTCATTTGGACTCTTTGTCTAATGGGAAGCATGAACCTGATTCTGTGGATCTTAAGCAATAAAACTCTCAAGCACCAAGTACAAAAGCAAGGGGGAGCAAATGATTGGTATAAAAATCTCACTTTCTCTAAATTTTTCCGCTATTGCAAGTTATTGAGCCTCTTCAAATTTTGAGCATACTGTCTATACTCTTAAAATTGTTTTAAGCCATTTCAAAGAAAACTCCTTCATTAAGGGGGAGAAATATCCTTATCTGAACTATGACTCCCACTTTTCATTCCAAATTTGCATACCTTTTTGATTGATTAACAAAAAGGGAGAGAAATACTTGTGAAAAATATATTGAAATGGGACGAAAACTGAGACTTTGAAGTCCCACACTTCTAATACATATTAATTCTCATGTTTTATATTGAGCTTAATTACATATATTTTTAATGTTTTGTCATCATCAAAAAGGGAGAGATTGTTGAGTCAATGCCTTGATTTTGATGATAACAAAACATGGTTAAATGATCTAATAATTCTACTTAGTGTGCAGATGAATTATTAATTAGATCTTGACTTGAAGCTTATCATAATAGAGGATTTATGATACAAAGATTTGAATAAAGAATGAAAAGCATGATAAAGTGATGTATTCTACAAAGCTGATATTAGAAGAAGAAAAAGAAATCTCAAGTTGATGAAAATTCTAGATTGAAGATTGATAAGCATGAAAGAATAGCATATTCAACAATGGTAATTTTATAAAAGAATGAAGATGATGGATATCAAAGAAGGAGAATGAAAATGATCAAAGTCTTGATTTAAAAGATTGAAAACTTTGAGGACTTGAAGATATCTTGCAAGAATGGAAAAAGAATAGACCAACTCAAAAACATAAAAGCTTTCTTGATAGATTTAAAGATGTCTTGAAGACATGGAAGGAATCACAAGACTTGGAAAGCTTTCTTCGAAGAGTTGTTGAAGTCCATGGAGAAGCCATATTGATTGAAGAAATGAAGATTCTAAGTCATGGAAGCTCTCTTGAAGATCTTGAAGAAGACTTGAATCAATGGATGAAGCTATAATGATGGAAGAGCTCTACAAGTGATGAAAATGAAGAAAATTCACCTTGAATGGATTGAAGATGTTCTTGGAGTCATCTAATCTTAAAGAAGTGTTTGCAAGCTTTAAAAAGCCTATTTAAATGATCCTTGAAGAGATTAGAAGCTTTGAAAAAGAATGAAGAAAAGTTGCAAAAATATGGGTTTTGGTAAAAAGAGTCGACCCCTCAAGCAAAAAGAGTCGACTCATTCGAATAGAGCCTTGGATTTATGCTAGAGACTCAAAAGAGTCGACTCCTGGCCAAAAAGAGTCGACTCATTGCAACAGAAAACAACAATTCTGCAGACTGCTGAAAAGAGTCGACTCCTGGGACAAAAGAGTCGACTCATTTGGACAGTGACTTGAAAAATCTGCTGAAATGCAAAAAGAGTCGACTCATTGTGAAAAGAGTCGACCCCTAGACCGTAACGGCTAGTTTTCTGACAGACGGTATGGGCAAAAATGCAACCAAATCTTCTCCCGTACTTCTCTAACGGCTAGAATCGATCCATACCTATATATATGAGATACATAAAGCTTCAAAGATGAAGAGAAAAGCAATCATACCATTCATATCAAGTGCTTGAAGCTGAAAATCACCTGTATCTAACTGCCACATATTTTTGCTGAGTGTTTAAAGTTATTCATTGAGTTGTATTCATTCATACACTCACTAGGAGAGTCACTCTTTGTATAATCTTCATTCATTCTCTTTTGGGTGGGTTTGTAACATTGTAAGTTTGAGTGTTCTTGGGAAAAACACTTGTAAGTTTAAGAGAAGCTTGGACAAAATCTCTTGGGTTTTGAAAGCTTGGGAAGAAGCTTTTGTAAGAGTGAGCTGGGCACTCTTGGCACAACCAGCAGCTGTGTAAGGAGTATTACATAGTGGAATTCCTTCGAAAGGATCGAAGAAGAGAGGACGTAGGCAAGGTTGGCCGAACCTCTATAAATCTGGTGCACTTCTCTTCTGCATCTGTTTTGCTTATTTGCTCACTATACATGTTTGCATAAATATATATATTGATGTATACACCACTTGCTTGATATATATATATTTTGAGTAATTGTTGTTAAAATACATAAACAATTTTTAGTTGCAATTTCTGATATAAATTTTATAAAACCCAATTCACCCCCCCTCTTGGGTTGCCTTCTTGGGCCAACACTGGAAAGGTAAAGGGAGGTTTAGAACACTATAAGAAGCATTCTCGGAAGGTTACTGGTTTGATACCCAGAGCCGGTGTGGTCGAAAAAGGAGACCGGCCCACCAGGGGCAAAACGGTCATTTAGCTTCAAGTGGGCTCTACGGGCCCGAGAAGCGACTGGTAGACTAAATTCAAGTTTAAAAGGTGGGCTTAGAGTCTAAATATGCATGTGATGTGTGAACGTGAGCTTGGTCAGCTCGGAAATTGCCGAGCGGGCAAAAATGGGGTGCTTACAGATGGGATTGGAAAAACAAAACAATAAGAAAACAGTAGAATACAAACAAAAGATCTAGGGTTAGTATATAACTAAATTATTTTGGCCACAACTCAGATTAGGTTGTTCGGCTATGGGACAAGAAGATAGTGCAAGCAAGATATAGGAAATGTAGAGAAAGGAAAGAGAGAAAAGAAGAGGAAACGGGAACAAGAAAAATGAAGGAAAACATAGAGAGACAAGCACATTGTTGGCTTGTTAATGGTGGTTGGGCAGCTTGCTTGCTCTGGGAAAATGGCCACTCATGGCCTTGGGAAGGAAGGAAAGAAAGGGAAAGAAAGAGCAAAAGAAATAATGGAAAAGATTATGAAGAATAAGGAATGGAAAAAACAATGACAAGAGAGTCTTTTTAGCTTAGAGAGAGAAGCAATAAATTTTAGAGAGAGAGAACAAATTGGGTCCACTACATGTTAAAGAACAGAATAAATTATCTTGTTTGGTCAAGCCCACATTAGTTATAGTACACTCTCGCCTAGTCAGGGCCATTTTGGGCACGTTTTGAATAGATCAAACCACCGTACCCTAGGTTTTTTCGATATGTTGAATCTATTTCTGATTAGTTTGATCAAATTCTGATCATAGAACGGTGATTTTGAGTAGTAGCAAATGAACGGTCAAATTATGATTTTGGTTAGCTCAACAATCAAGCTTAATCAGATTACTATGAAAATTTTATATGTTGATATTGAGAATAAAAGTTAATCATTCAACAGTTTGAATGTGGTAGAAAGAGGTTCTAGATTTTATTTACAAAAAAGGGTACTATTTGGCATTTTTAGGTACTTACGGTGTACCTGAAACTTATACAGTGATGAATTGCTCTCTATTTGATTCAATTATCTCATTTTATATGACTTTACAGAGCCTACAGAGCATGATTATTGTTGTTTATGATTAGAATGCCATGGAATGAATAATTATCATTATTTGTGATACATGTGATTTGAATTATCTCTTTATTCTTATGAGGCTATGAGTTGTGGAATTATGAGTGTTTTGTATATAATGATCATTGAGGCATGCATTACATTAAGTCACATAACTCATGATGAGATAATGAGAATACTAATTTTAGAGGTTGAATGAGAATTTAGCGATATTGTAATGTTTGAAAAGATGAACTATCATGGATAATGTAATATTAGAAATTGTGAAATGATTACAAGCATGAGAGTGTAAGCAAGTAAAGATTGTTTCACTCTCGGGTGAAAAGCCTGGAATTGAGCATTGGCCAAGCGTGTTTGGTGTCCTAAGAGGTGTGCTAGTCCACTTACACTACAGATAAAAGTTTTGAAAACGGGGTTGGTGGATCGCTCCATGGATTAAAGCTTGGGGTTAAAAAAAAAAAAAAAATTCTTCATATTTCAGGAGGGGCAACCGCCTACCCTCGGCCATTGGTCAGTCCACCTCTGTTCGTGCTAATGGGTGTAAAGTGTGTGCATATGACTAACTTTAGATGGCAAATAATTTTTTTTTTTTTTTGAGAGCATACAGCCTGCTTGGGAAAACATTAGTTAAATTATTCTACATTTTCTTTCCTTTTTTCCTTCAAAATCAAACAAGGGAAAGTCAAGTTCTTTTCACCTTCCCTCCATTTTCTTTAGAAATCAAACAAAGGAAAGAAATTCATTTTCCCTAGTATTTCTCCACTTTTTCTCCTTCCCTTCCTTTCCATTTCCCTTTCATAGGTATCAAACAGAGCCTTCAAAATTTTGTCATTTTCTTATTTGATATAGAAGGAAAATAGAGAAAAAAAAATATTCATTCACTCTCTTTCTCCCTCTTCTCACACTCCACTATTCTTTGCAAAAAGAAAAATTATCTTTCCTTCATTATCTCTTTTCCTTTTTTTTCTTTTTTCTTTTTTCAAGTTCCAAACATGCTCAGTTTCAAAACGTGGAGAAGAAATCATGCGCTGGTGATGGAGCGCCGGTAACGTGAGCATTTACTCAAAAGATAGAATAAAGTAAGGGAGGTCTCATGTTCTTACTTCTTCCTATATGGCACAACTAATGGTGACAGTTTAAACACTCTCTCTGTGGTCATCAATTCCAAATTTCCAACGGTACAAAATCAGCTTCACTTTCTAAAATTATAATCATATCCACGAATCAAAGCAATCAGTGTTATTGGCCAAACGGAATCAGACTATATTGATTACGTACTTTGAATGGTGCAAATACAGAATGTAAATGGCTAAAACCAGAAATAAAATGGGATGAAGACATTTTTTTTAATTCTCTTTTTGTCAATTATGGAAGATATTTTTTTCCCTATTCTCATTCTTGAATTTGAAATTGTTTACCTTGATCAATTGAGAAGTGTTAAGACTAAAACCTAAAATCAGTTGAATAATTACTAATAAATAGGATAGGCAATGAAAATTATATGTGCTACCAGCTGGAGATAGAGATGTTTCTGCTGTATAGTATAAGTTTTTAGTTGTTGATTTGTTAGTTATGTTCTTTCCTTCTTTCTCTATGTATTTGGGCCAAAAATAATTACATGCGATTGTCTCCTTGAAATTATAATCAAATTATAATTTGAAATTTTGAAATTTTTTTGCTAAAAGTAGAATAAATAAAACCTTATAACTTTCTGTAAAAAATTAAAATTATATGACTTCAGTAGAAGATTATACTTAGAAAGTGAGGTTTGAGCCTAACTTGTAAATTCTCTTATAAGTTCAGCAAAGAAGTTGGAGAACTTCTTCTTTTTTTTTTTTTAAAAGCCAAATTCCACTCAACTTGTTAAAACGGCAAGCGGAGAAGAAATTCTTAAATTTACTGCCACCTTTATTGAAAGGATGATTTTTTTTCCTTCTCCCTTTAGTTATAGAGTGTCGCCCACAGTTATCACAAAAGAACACAAAAAAAGGAAACGATGTGAAAAGAGCGGAACTTGACAAAAAAATTATAAGAAAAAAGAAACTTACTCGAGCTTATACAAAGCTAAAGTTTACAATTGCATGAATGATGACAGTGAAAGGGTAATTTTAATATTGTTAGTACAATGCTTTTACCAAAGTAATTAATTAATAATAAACAAAAGTATCATTACGAGATTCATAGAAGAACCTAAATTGAGTACATTAAAGACTATTTATTAGAAATTTAACCCAAAAACCGGGCTAGACTTACTTAAATTGACAAAGATTCACTCTGCTGAAGTTTTAAAAACGAAATTAAAATAAGAATAAAAAAAAATGTGGAGGGCAGGTGCACTTATTGTTGCATGGAGCAACTCTCATAGTACAATGTCTCTTCTTTTTAATAGAATTTTTGCTTCTGTACGGCGCGTGTGTAAGCTTTTTTAAGCTTAGCTGGAATTAGCGGAAGACAGCTGCCAGAGTGGGTACTTTTTGTTGTATATCATGTGTATTTTTATTTTTTATTTTTTTTAGTGTGGTGTTAGTATTTGTAAGTTATTACTCTACTAATAATATTAAACTAATATTTTAAAAATAAAAAATACATCTATTTCAGTATTTTGTTTTTTATGTTTTTTATTTTTAAAAAAATAAAAAATAAAAACAAAAAATATTTATTAAACGGGCCTATAGAATAATGCTCCTCCAATTTTTTAATGTCCACTTTGTCCTTGTCGTTTTTACTGAATGACTCATGGGTCCCCACACTCATTTGTTGTGGAATTCATCGAAGTAATGAATTTGTTTGTTGCTAACTTTGCAGTGAGCGACCCTTGATCAACGAGGGATTGTGTATTTTTACTAAAATGTCCTTGGCCATAGCCAATGTGGAAAGGGTGGATCAAATATGGTCCCAAAATTGAATATCCTTAATTTGTTTTTACTTTTGTTTTTCTCTCCACAATTTATAATTTTATGCTTATGTATGAATTTATAGAATGTTTTTATGCATTATTGATAAATCCAAAATAAAAATCAAATAATATCTTTTGCTCCCATATATTTGCTTTAGTTTTTTTTATTTTTGTCTTCCTTTATTTCGTAGTTTAAAATTAAGTTTGAAAGGTTAAATGCACTTATGTTGGTGTAAGCCATTTATTATGAGTTTATTTGTGTGCTAACCTCACAAAATATTACATAGTAGTGGAAGGAACTTGAAATATATTGATTATGGTTATTGGAGAAGGACTAAGAGTTAAAAGAATATTTTTTTAAAGAACCACATGAAATGCAATTGAAATGCTGATTTTGATTGCAATGGATATTTCTACGGACAATTCAGATAGAAGAAAAGAATTTTTTTTTTTGTTTGCAATCCAACAGTTAAATAATGAAAATAGGTTGCATTAAGTTAATCGTAGAAAAATCAGCATGTAGGGGTATAGATAGGAGAATACAGGAAAATGAAAAGAAATATGCAAAATTTGTTATAATCTTCCACCGTAAAGCATTAGATCAACACATATTAGTTCTTACATGAAGCATTTTGGATTATGGAACTATTCAACTAAGGTGGGTTAGAAGTTATTTTGTCATTTTATTTATTTTAGCTTTTGCCTTCAAAAGTCCATTTGTCGCTGAACAATTTTTGTTGTTTATTTGACTTCATGCATTATGTTTTTGTTTTAATTGTTTGTGTGCTTTTGTTTGCTTTGAACATTACAAATCTATTTCATGAAACAAAACTATTTACTTTTCAGGAGTTGAAAAGTCCACCATCAATTGTTAATGGGAGTTTTTTTTTTTTTTTTTTACAAAATTAGGGTTTTTAGAAGATTTATTTATCAAACCCAAATACTTTTAAACTTATTTACCAAAGTTAGATTCACCATAAAGTCGTGGGATGAACACACACCTTCAGACTTGAAGGCGTGTCTTCATCCCACGACTTCTAAGCAGTTAATCTCCTTATTATTTCGTGCTGCCATGAAAGAGAGCCATCATGAATCGGCCACTTACTAAAGCAATTAAGATGTTAACTAGTTTGAAAAAGAGATTGAATCTAATTGATTCAACTACCCAATTCTTCCTAGGAAATCTAGGAGGTTTATAACTCAAATTAAATCCCATAATCGTGAGAATTCAATTTGGAGGATTTAGCTTTTGATAACCAAGTCTTCCATGGTAATTGATGCTAGAATTGAAAGCTTGGTAAATAATCCTAGACTAATACCATCGATTTGGATAATTTCAATCCATAATTGCTAAATTATAGAATGAAATCACTGAACATAGTCAATAATCCAAGTGTTTTATAGTATCTAACAATTAATTGCATAGAGTTAAGAATCTAGGAAGATTAAGCAATGAATTCATGAGAGATCTCCATAGAACCCTTGAGATTCTTGAGTAGTATTCGCAATTAGACCTAATTGAGGGATTAGCTACTCATACTCAATGTAGAAAACCCATATTGAATTGAAATCATAATGAAATTGGACTTGTAAAGTGATTTCAATGGAGATTCAAAGCAAATTACAAGAGATTAAGCCTAAAACAATACTTTAGTATGAAATATAAAAGTGCAAAAAATGTACAAAACTAAGTTGAAAAACTAAGACTCCCAAAATTTACTTGAAAAAGGACTTATACGCTAAAAATTAAATAGGGATGTCGTAGACCATGTGCATGCTTGGGGGACTGTGCGCACAGTCCGCTGATGGTCTTCGAACGGTGAAATCAAGCCTCTGTATCTACATACGATTCTGCAAAGGCTTTGTCTAGTCTCTGTATTTGCATGCGCCCTGGAAGCTGCACACACTCTTGAACTACCGTGCGCACGTGTTGTTAACAGCGTGCATGGTTAGGTGACCATTCACACAATTGCTTTGACATTTTTGCCCCTGAAGCTCCCTTTTGCTCCATTTAAGCCCAAAACCTATAAGTCAAGTGATAAAATGGGATTAGGATAAAAATACAACTAATAATGAAGAATTACTACTATACTAAGGTTAACAACTAGCTATGTAGAGGCTAATGATTACACTTTTGGAGTGTAATCACTCACCCATTGGAAGCAAAAATTTTTAACACTTCATAGTTTTGTGGATCGATAACTATAATTAGCAATACTTATGTTTGATCCTCCTACAGAATGAAAAGTAACATCTAGATTGCTTGAATATGTTTCATTTGTTTATTCTTTTAAGTTTTAATGGCAGCAGTTAAAGTGAACATAGGAACTTGTGATCACTTATTTTTCCTATTAACTTGAAGCTTTATGGTTTTCAGCAAGCATCCTCAAATATTGTGCACAACAATTTTTTTTAGAAAATATTTATATATGTCATTTCTTGGAACAAACAACCAGAATTGCAAAATTGTGGTTGGTCATATAATAAATTTTATACATAATCTTATGATTTTAAACTATTAATCATTTGACAACTACGATGTCACCATAAGGGTAGTGCAAAATACATCAAGTAGCCTAGCTGTCTAATGAAGATGATGGCTTAAGTTCTCATGGTAGGATCAACTTGTATACGTAAGCAGCTTTATTCTGAAAACACTTCTTCCTGTTATTGTCATGGTTTGAGCGATTTTACCTCTGAGCAATAGTAGTTAGTTTATAAAAAAAAAAATGCATGCGTCCCGAGTGCAACGCAGTTGGTAAGTTCGGAGGAAGGCAGGCGTAGTAAATGTGTGCGTCCCGAGTTCGAGTTTTGTCAGTTGCGTTAGCTCTGCTATTTATCGTGGGTGGGTTGCTAAGGGAGTCCCACTTCCACCCTAGTTTGGGCTGCTCTCTCTGGTGTTGTGGCGGGTTGAGTGGTGTTCTGGATTAAAAAAAAGTAGTTAGTTTTATTAAAAAATGCATTAAAAATTGGTAATCAGTAAGCTTTGGAAATATGACAAGACATGGTCAGAAGTTGAGAAAGCTACAAATATTGAGTGGACTTCCTTTTGGTATTGATTTAAAATAGTTTATTATGAATTATCACCTTTACCTTATTAAGGCAACTTATCATTTTTTGTTTTGCCAAAATGCTGCATTGTATGTTCCGGTTATGTGATTTTCTCATCTTAAAAAATTTTCAATGCTAGTAGAAAACTTTTATATTGGTCCTCACGTCTTGTCTTATGTGCATATTATTGATTGAGGCATAATAAGCAGCTTTGGTTGAACAGAGATTAATGGCGTTTGAATCGAATTTTACATTTGAATTGTTTTTGGGTGCTTATCTCTATTTTGTGATCCTCGAAGAAAATGGACTATTACTTTTTTTTGTATTGGATGGGAAGAAGTTTAAATCTAAATTTCTTTTGATGGTTTTGTCTCTATACACCTGTGGATTTGAACTTAGGATATTATAAATATATGTGAACCTCATTAATGCTTTATGGGAGTATTCTTGCAATTTTATTATTTTATTATTTTATTATCATATATATGAAAATTTAACATGGTTATGAAAGTATAGGAAACAAGAAAATTTGAAAAAAAATAGTAGTAATATGCTACTTTTAGCAAAGAAATGAACCATATTCCAAACATGAAAAGTGCTTCTTTAGTGAGGAAAAAAGAGTTTTAGTGATGAGTATAGTATGCCGCAAATATGTATGGTAGTTTCTTTGCATCAATTTTAGCGAGGAGAGAGTTCATTGATAAAAACAATATTTAGTGACAAGAATACCTTATCACTAAAATTGCTTAGCTTTTTGCCATGAAATCCTTGTCGCTAAATCTCGTCTTTTAATCTTATAAAAAATAATTTTAGCGAGGAAAATAATACTTTTAGCGATGAATTGTTTTACCCTTTAGTAAGCGCATAATGTTGTCCCAAAAGTAAAATGTTTTGGTGTCAAAATAAGTTTCTCACTAAAAGTATACTTTTGGCAAGGAATTAAATGTTCGTCACAAATGAGAATTGGAGGCGACCCTTTACCGACGAAATGGCAACAAGTAAAAATTCCTTGCTAGAACTCTTTAGCAAGGAATATTTAACATTCAACAAGGAATATTTTCCTCACTAAAAGCCACATTTATTATAGTATATATATTAATTAGCTATGAGCTTAGCAAGCTATTACAATAGAGAAACCTTAGAAGAAGTAAAATAGATGAAGAAAAGAAGTAATGATTCCTATTTCGTGCCCCCTCTCTTTTATTTATATCTTAAGAGTCAAAGAGCCTTGAAGAAAAAGGAATCCCATTACAAATACGAAAGAATAATTGCTAAATTCGATATTTTCTTCAACTTCCGGCTCACTTTTGACCATGATAGATTTTGACTTACGAAATTCTTGTGAAATCTATGCTATAGAGATTTAAGTATTGTAAGCACCCCATTTTTGCCTGCTCAGCTATCTTCGAGCTGACCAAGCTCACTTTCACACATTACATGCGTATTTAGACTATAAACCCGCCTTTTTAACTTGAATTTAGTCCACCAGTCGCTTCTCGGGCCCGTAGTGCCCACTTGAAGCAAAATGACCATTTTACCCCTAGGCATCTAAACCCCCCGGGGACTACGCCGGCTCTGGGTATCAAACCGGTAGCCTCCTGAGATTGCTTCTTATAGTATTCTCAACCTTTTTCTTAGCTTTCCGGATCATTCTGAGTCAGTTTCGGCCAACTCGGTACAAAATGACTGTTTTGCCCCTAGTAGGCTGGTCTCCTTTTTCGACCACACCGGCTCTAGGTATCAAACTGGTAACCTTCTGAGATTGCTTCTTATAGTATTCTCAACCTTTCTCTATCCTTTCGGATCATTCCGAGTCAGATCCGGCAAACCTGGTGCGAAATGACCGTTTTGCTCCTGGTGGGCCAGTCACCTTTTCCGACCACACTGGCTCTGGGTATCAAACCGGAAACCTTTGGGAACATTCTGAATAATGTTTCCAAATCCCAAGTCTTCTTCCGGGACAATTCGAGTCTGTCCCAGCAGCTTCCCGATCCGATTGACCGTTTTGCCCCTAAAGGCCCGGTCAGCCCTTCCGACACATCTTATCCTCATTTTTCAAGTCAAATACCTCCGGGACACTATTCCAAGTGTTTCTACTCTTTTCTAGCTTTCCGGGTCATTCCCGGTCTTCCAAAATCATTTTCGGACTTTCCGGAGTCACTCCTAGTGAAGCTAGGCTAAAAATTACATGGTAGTCACTAGTACAGGCACTCAAATCTAGTCAAAGATACGTTGCTTGCCGACCTTAAACATTTCCTAAATGGCTGGCGCCACTAGTAATAGTGCTAAGCTAAAAATTGGCCTAGCGCCACTACAACAGGTGCCAATGTTGTTCGACCTCTATAAATACAGGGCCTCTTCTAAAGTGAAAGAGGTCCGTAAACTCAATCTAAAAATCCTATATTTCGATATACAGAGCTTGAGCACCTCCTAAACCCTAGCTTCCCTAGGTTTTCCAAACCCTAGCCACCATACATTAAACCCTAGCCTCCTATACACTCATACACTAACCTTCAACCCTCCTTCGAAGACTTGAAGAGTTGCAATTTGAAGTTTGAAGATTGAAGGCAGCTCTTGAAGATTGAAAGCGAAGATCAAGACGAAAACCGAAGAAAGCAAGGCGCGCAAAATAAACAAGATACAAGGTAGGTTCTCCATTTAAATTTCCTCACTTCCCCCTCTCTCTTCTCTCTCTCCTAACCCACTTGGGTTTTCTCTATTTTAATCCCCCCATCTCTTCCCCCCCCCCCCCCTCCTTCTTTGCATGCTTGAAATAAGGGGACTCCCGGTCCATGTATAGGATTAGACTATTGGAGAGTCACCGTGTTGTGGGTTTTCTTCTAGTCTAACCGGAGACCACGTGGGTCCGGCCCCCTTGATTATGCGGTGAAGCCTTAACCTTATATGTTCCCGACCCCAAAATTGCATTGTGCATATCATAGTCTTGCATCTTCCAAAAATCGTTTCCAAAGTTGTTTTCAAAATCGTTTTCAAACTTATTTTCAAAATTGCATCAAAATCTCATTTTTCAAAATATGTTTTCAAAATCACAATCCTAGGGTGGTTCTAGCCTTTCCATAGATAGAATTGCTTTAGGAAAGTGTTACATTTAAAGTGACCAACATGGTCCATATTTTCAACCTTTGTTATTTTCAAAACCACTTTCTTAAAGTGGTTCTAACCCTCTTATGGTTAGAATCACTTTAGGAAAGTGAGGCGTTTTTACACCTTCTAAAAACTCTTTTTTTAAAAATCTCTTCCTAAAAATCTCTTTTTCAACTTATTTTCCTAAAACTCTCCTTCTCAAAGTTGTTTTCAAAAATTTCCTCCAAAAACCTATTTTCCAAAACCTCCTTTTTCAACTCCTTTCCAAAATACTCTCCCAAAAATCCACTTTCCAAAAACGTTCCCTGGGTCTCTTTCCTAGAAAAACTCTCTCCAAAAATCTTTCCAAAAACTCTCTTTCCTAAATCTCCCTTCTAAAAAACTCCTCCATAGGATTTCTCTTCTAAAAACCTTCGTTTCCAAAAACGCACTTTCTAAAAACTCTTGCCTTAGAGCCCAAGTCAAGCCCTAGAGCTAACAATTAGGTGACCTAATTTTCTTTCCAAAAACATGGCTTTCAAACTTGCTCCAAAACCTAGATTTCCAAAACTATATCAGAACCATACACATTTCCAAAACCTCCTATTTTCTATGTCAAAACTATAGTTTTCTAAATCTAGGGTTTCTAGAAACTTCCCTTTCCAAATCCTTACCAAATCAAATCTTTTCGTTTAGAAAACTGGAACCAATCCTCCGTTTTTGGAAACAAAATCAAACCTTCCCTTTTAGAAACAAAATCCAATCCCTTCCTAATCCAAATCTTTCCTAATTCAACTCCTTCCTAAACTTCTCCTTTCCTAAACCTTAAGTTTCTAAAACTTAAACATAACAATCTTTCCTAAATTTTAAAACTCAAAATCTAAGTCTTTCCTAATTAAAATCTTTCTTAATTTCCTACCTTCCTAAACCATAAGTTTCCTAAAACTTTCAACTTCCACATTTTTCCAAATTCAACCCCTTTTCAAATCTTAACTTTCCAAACCTAAGTTTTCAAATCTTTCTTAAACTCAAACCTTTCTTAATCTCAAGATTTTCTAAAACTCTAAAACTTTCTAAATCCTAAACTTTCTAAATTTCAAATCTTCCCAAATCCAAAGCTTTCTAAACTCAAAACTTTCTTATTTTCAAAATTTCCTTATTTTCTAAACTTTCCCACTTTCAAAACTTCCCTATTTCAAAACATTCCAAAATTCAAAACTTTCTTAACTTGAAACTTTCTAAATTCTAAACCTTTCTTAAACTGAACTTTTCCAAATTCAAAACATTTCCAAATTCAACACTTTCCAATTTCAAAACTTTCCTAAAATGAAAATTTTCCTAATTCCAAAACTTTTCTAATTTGAAAACTTTCTAAATTCGAAACTTTCCTAAATTGGACCTTTCCTAATTCGAACCCTTCCTAAATCCAATCCTTTCCTAAATCTTACAAGTCTAATATTCAAGTCAATTCTTTTATTTTTTTTTTAAATCTTTCTAAGTCAAATCCAATCCTTCTTTTTGAAATCTTTAAGTCTAGATTTCCTAAAACCGAGTTTTCCAAAATCAAGTCTTTTCAAATCTTTCAATCAAAATTTAATCTCTTCAATTCCAAAATTCTAAATTCCAAATTTCAATATTTTATTCTAAGTTCAAATCAAATCCTCTTTCCAATCAAAATCCAACCTTCTATTTCCAATCGGACTCTTATCCGAATTACGACTGACTTGATTCTTCCAAAAGGATACGTAGGCAACCTTCATAGGTGCGGTCACAACATTTTTCAAATTTCTATTTCCACAATCTTTTTCAAAGTTCTAATTCCACAATCTTTTCAAATCTCCAATCTATTTTCAAATTTTCAATTTCAAATTTCTATTTTCAATCTTTAATTTCAATTTCCAAAATCTTTTTTCCAAATTCGCACTTTTATCTCTTTCTTTTCAAATCAAATCAAATCAAATTCTTTTCAAATCTATTTTCAAATCAAGTCTCTTTTCTTGCACTTGCATATCATACATCATGCTTTTCTAAACATTGTTTTCTAAAGTGGATAGTATTGGACATATGTTAATTAAAAACTCTCATAGGTGAATCTAGGGTAGATTGACATGTAGGTACCGAAAGGGCGGGGTAGGGTAATGGCTTAGTGCGTTTTCTCTACACGTAACCAACCTCCGAACCTAGGATCACTGTTTTCAAAGACCAAAAGGAGTTATTTTTCTAAAAAGGGCTAAATATTTTTTAAAGGTTACCAAACAACCTGTTTTCTTAAAAACCCTCTCGTGAGGAGATATTTTCAAAAACCATTTTCCAAAAACCCTAAGTGTAGTTTTTGTATTATTCTTAGTTTTTAGATGACCTAATTCACCTTAATCAAGTTAGGTGGTGACTCCGAATCTTTTTCAAAAGCCCTTTATTCAAATTTATTTTCAATTCAAATCTAGTCGCACTCATTCTTCTAGGAGGATGAGTTCTAACGAGAGAGTACAACATTTTTTCCACTTGTGTGAGTATTCCTCGAGTACGAAAAATCTGGGTGCGGCAAGTATTCTTCCCAATAAAATAGCCTTAATATGATATTTGAGTTACAAGTTATGACTAAAATACCAAGACAACGTCAAATCCTTATCCTCTGATTTTCCTCCAGGTTTGTTGCTGTGAAAAAGTGTCGACCCTTAAAGATAGAAGTGTCTATTCTTTTCAATAATATTGATTTTTCTGAGCGTACTGTCTTTAAAGGTCGACACCTTAATCTCAAGTAGCATATTGTCTTGAGGTGTCAACATCTTCATAACAAGTGTTGACACCTTCCATTATAACTTCAAAATTTATTCAATTTGGCTCCAGCACTTAGATTAACACCAAGTAAAGTTCCTAAGTCTCTTTAAATCCCCTTTTCTTTGAATCTCCTATCAAAACAAACACTCATAATGAGTCTTTTGTTGTAAAATTAAAACAATATAAAGTAGATAAATATAACCCAACACAAGATATAACAAATATTAGTTCTTTTGGAACTGTCAAATATTAATTAAATTAGTTCTTCTAGAATTATTAGGGGTTAATCTTTTGGATCACCCAAGACTTCATTATATTAAAAGAGAACATATAAATATAACTGTATCTTTTAATATTTGTCCTAGAGCATATGCTTTGTCTCTCTTCTATTTTCTTCCTCTCCTTTTCTTTCTTTTTCTCTTATTTCTTCTACGTCTTATGCTCTCACTTGCGTCTCTTTATATAGAAGAGAAGAGCCACATGAAAGTCAACAAATCTGGCTCTAATTGCAGTAATGGATTTGTCTACCATCCATCACATTAATAATATTGGTTGGTGGAACCCATCTTATCTTTATACATGGTGGGTGGTGAGAATCTACTATTCACCATATTTATAATACTTCCTCTTGGATGACCACCACACAAGATATATACCTCATTAAAATCTTACTAGAAAAAATCCCGTGGAAAAAAATCATAGTAAATGAAAAAGAGTACAATATTCTTGTGTAGTATCGAATGATGTCGGTGCTTTAAAATTGCCTCATTAAAATTTTGCCAAGGAAAACCCTATGGGAAAAAATTACTAGTGAAGGAAAAAGAGTATATTTCGCAGCTCCCCTCGTGAATAAGTTCGGTAAGAACTTGATAGCTTCAATTGTTCAATATGTAAGATCCTTGAAACAACGCATGCCCATATTGTGTATCAGTTTCTCGAATGTCGCAGTTAGTAGTGCTTTAGTAAATACGTCTGCCAAGTAGTCATTTGAACGTATCTGCTGGACATCAATATCACCATTTTTCTAGAGCTCGTGCATAAAAGAACTTTCGTAAATATACTTTGTTCTGTCACATTTGATGTAGCCTCCTTTAATCTATACAATATATGCATCATTATCTTCATATAATATTGTCGAGGTATCTTTGATCGACGATAATCCGCAACTTTCTTAAATGTGTTGGATCATAGATCTCAGCCAAATACATTCTCAACTTGCTTCATGAATCGCGATTATTTTGGAGTGATTTGAAGAAGTTGCAGTCAATGTTTGTTTCACGAATTGCCATGATATAGCAATATTATCATAGGAAATTTCATATATATATATATATATATATATTACCTAATTCACCATATAAGTAGGTTGTCACTACATCCATTAGACGCACATCCCGTCCTTTTAAGACTGGTAAATTAATCAAGAATCTGAACATAATTGCATCTATTATAGAAGAGTATGTCTCATTATAGTCAATACTAGGTCTACAAGAAATCTTCTGGTATGAGTCGTGCTTTATATCACACTGTTCTATTTTTTTCAATGTGTAAATACACATTTGTTTCCAACCAATTTTTCATCTTTGGGTGTTTGGACTACTAGTTCGAGTACTTTACATTTATGGTGATTTGGACTATAGGTCTGTCATCTTCTGGTGTTTAGACTACTAGTCCGACATCTTTATCTTTTGGTGTTTGGACTACAAGTTCAACATCTTCTGGTATTTTGACTACATGTCCAAATATATTACGTCGTGCTAATAAATTTAATTCAGTCTCAATAACTTTTTTCCATTTTGGCCAATCATTTCTAGGTCGACATTAAGCGACTATTTGTGATTCAATCTCCTCATTACTTCTTGTAATTTTGAGTGCCACTTTAAATGAAAATATGTTGTCGACAACAATTTTATTTTTATTTCATCTTTCTCCTATGTTCACATAACTTATTGAGATCTCATTACTTTTAGGTATCATTTCTTCTATCAGGGACATCTCTTTAAGAGGTTCTTTTTCTAGGGATTCTTTTATAAGAGTTTCTTCAATAAGTTTAGATGATAGAAATTCCTTTTGAAGGTTTATTTTTAAAATTATGATTTCCTATCTCTTCAGGAGATTGCTCTTCAGTATTTCATTCTTCAAAAAGTATAGATATTATGGTTTCTTTAGGAACAACAATTTATTCATTTTGTTGTGCTTTTATCTTTCTGATACTTTTGGGTTTTGCACAGACAGGCCTTCCATGCTTCAGGCATGCTTTGAAATCATGTGCTACTACATTAATAGATTGTTTTACAGAAACATCAATCCATGATGTAGAACTAGCTACTACTATAAGTAATTTTGTTACCTTTTTTGTGTTAGTGAATGATTTAGGCAATTGATTTGTAATCATATACAACTAAAGAATTTTGTGGACTTCTGATTCACATCGACTTGTTCTAGAATTAAGATAAGACAATTTCACAACATTTCAACTGATATTAACAGATATTACATTACGTCTTATCTCCCCTTAATTGTGAGGAAATTGACTCATCAAAATGGCTATCCACAAAAATATGTGAACTAATAGTAAACAAATATATGATCATCCTATATAGGTATGCATAAAATATTAAAATAGTCCACATGGTGGTTATATTAATCTCATAGAAGAAGCAACATATGAATAATTGTTTGGCATAAAGAATCTTCTGGTTATTTAGCGGATATCCATGAGAATTTTTAATTATTTGACGCATCACTGTTGATTCCAAATGACTAAAACTATCATGCCCAAGTATAAAATTCTTTTGAGATCAAAGCACTTGTGGTGCATCACTTTGGGTATTTCACGTTAGGTGCATCACTTCAGGTGATTTCGTAATATAAAAATCTTTTGTGTCCAAAACACTACCGGTGTATCACTTCAAGTGATCCCATAATTTTTATAGTATAATGTAGCCTAAAAGAAAAGCAACAAGTTTCTCTACTAAATGCTTCTGGCATGAAATAGAAGTAATATATAAATATTTTTCAAACTGAGCAAATAACTTGTATTTCTAATAGAATAAAATGCATCATTAATGTGGAGATTTGTTACTCTTGGCAACATTATGTTAATTCTTCTTGAGCCAAACTCTTTTGGAGCCTTCAATTAATTTTGCAATGGCTTATATTATCTTAACATTAATTTCAGCTAATGTTAAGTTATCAAAATATATGTATTTTTTTTTTCCTTTCAAAGAATTGTATGCATTCTAACACTGTCTACTAGACATATATTGTTCTCATTTATCCACAAAATAATTGAGGCATTAGTATTATCCATGCCTTCATATGCAAATATATATGAAGTTTTATTTTTACAAAAAGAATAACGGTAGAAATTTTAAAAATAACATATGGATCTATGCATCATCAATCAAATAATTAAATTTGTAAAGATTATTTCAACCGTAAAAATTTATTTAATATTTAATCGTACTATAGGCACGTGACTAGTACTACATGTGACCAATGAAACATCTTTATAATTCTTGGGAGGTTTATTCAACAAACCTTTTCTCATTTTATTTTGCTCTCATATTATTCGACTTCTAGTGGTATTCTCAATTTACAAATTATAACTGTCACACCACTAATTTTCATACCTTAGAATATCCGAAGGCATGAAGTGACCTGGTAAATAAACATAAGACTGGACAAAAATTTTGATAACCAAACATTTATACTTCAAACTTTAAAATATAACTCAACGTTGGATTGCTTAAATTAAACTTTATTACAAAACTTAAACTTACAATCTTAAATTACTAAAACTATCTCGACTCCTGTTGGGGTCCCTCAAAACCCTTGGGTAAGATAATGTTTTTCTTTAAGTAAACATATGAAATATTTTTCATAAAACGGGTTAGCTACGAAGCTCAGCAGCAATGTATTATCCAACAACTTGATAAGTTTAATTTTAAAATTCACAATGTAATAGAATAGTTATGAGATAGCTAAAAAAACAGTTCGCAAATTCCTTATTCAATATCTATATAAATATATTCCAAAATAGCTTTAGGTTGTAATATAAAATTTTTATATGTCCTTCACAAGGCCAAGACACACAATTCATCAATATTAATTATATGCCATTCACAAGGTCGGGACACACAGCTCACTAATTTTAATTATATGTCCTCTACAAGGTCGGGACACACGGCTCACTAATTTTAATTATATACCCTCTACAAGGTCGGGACACACGGCTCACTAATTTTAATTATATACCCTCTATAAGGTTAGGACACACGGCTCACTAATTTTAATTATATACCCTCTACAAGGTCGGGACACACGACTCACCAATTTTAATTATGTGCCCTTTACAAAGTCGGAATACATGGCTCAATAATATTAATTATATGCCCTCCACGACTGGTACACACAGCTCAGTAATTTTTGTTAGTCAGTTTCGATATTACAACTCCCAAAATCAAGTTTCTAAATGTTTACAAAACTATCTTATGTTTGAAACAGAACATTTTTTAGATAATCATAAGACAATTCCAAATATAGTATAAAATCATGCTTCACAAATCATATTCCCACTTAACAGTTCAAAATATAATGGTTTAATTATAATATTTTATCATAAATAAAATAATTTTAGTAGTTGTTTTTCTTGAATTTCAAAATTTTGCATTTTATATAAAAGTGAGTAGTTTTTGTATGAAAACTCTAAAAAGTAGATATTAAATAATAAAAATACTTGGAGGTTACCCATTCTCTTTTCAGGGTATTTGAAATAGTTGAATCAATCCATACAGCAATTTTCAAAAGTTATAGTTGATAAAAACTCATTTTAAGTATAATTTTCTTCTACAAAATATATAATAAATATCTAACATTTCTAAAAGTGGCCAAATAGTACATAAATATAATTTACATCTCATGCGAGACCTACTGGTCCAAATGGAGAGCCAAAAAGGCTGTCAAGGTGCTCGTATAGGGCGCGACTAAGCTTTGTTGAGTTACTTTTCACCTCCTTCAACCTATATTCGCGGCCACATTTAACAACCTTTAGTAAATCGGCTGTTTCTCCTTCAATTCGTAACGGAATTAAGCGATTCTTGAGTCGAATTATACTATTCAAAAAAATCTACAACTTTCATGTTTTAAGATTTATCAATAGAAATCATTTGACCTTTCAAAAAGGCCCCGTAATTGGGCTGGTCTGTCTAGATTTTTTTAACAGACCTGTAACTCTACTTTTCTTCAGACATATCTTCATCGTAAGGTGTTTTAAGGCCATGTATAGCGGTTATAACATATATACTAGCTTTTTATAGTATTTAATTAAATCAAAATATAAAAATCAAAGTTATTTCATGCATGCAAAGCTTAATACCCAATTTGTGGTAGAATAGAACCCATTTTTATTATAGTGCTCTATGGCCTTCAAAGCTAGACTTAAGTCAACCCTATAACTCCCAGAAACATCCCCCAAACTCCCAAAAATAGAATGCATGCATGGCTAAAAATTAAATTACGCTCAAGTTTCACCAAAGTTAAGCTTGGCCAGAATCCATGGCTTTCCGGCCACCTTTGACCAACTAAACCCACATACAAGTATGTCATGTAGTATCTAACAATGTAGAATATTATACCTCAGTTTGAGAAAGTTTAGAGTTGATTTGGTCTGTGAATTCAACTTTCCCTCACTTTCTCTCTCACTTTCTTTATCTTTCTCTCCTTCCAAATACTCTTTCTCTCTTTCTCTATAAAAGCCCTAGCACAAATTTAGGGCTTATTAAGAAGATATTTGTGTCTCTTATAGACATCCAATCCATGTCTAAGACTCCTACATGTGTGACACTTGTCTCTAAATGTGAAACAAGTGTCATAGGGATCAAAGTGTAATTTATAAAAGTTTAATATTATACATATTTGTATTTTTCTAAAATCTATAGCCACTAAATCAAATAAATTTAATATTTAAATTATCTTAATTATTCATTTACTAAATTTTCTAATTTGCTCAGTTTAATTTTAATTTATTAGGCATTTTCAACGGTGTCGCATATTAAAATTGCATTATGGCACCCTGCTTAAACATATTTAATTATCTTAAATATTTATTATTATAAATAATTCAAACTTTGCAATACTAATTATTTGGTTCACTCTGACATAAATTTCTATCCTTAATTTTTATGCTTAAAAGTATAATACAGTGTTTGAATATATCGGGTGTTACAATCTAATCCCCTAAAAGAAAGTTTCATTCTCAAAACTTGCACATAGTTATTATACAAATGTCTCTAATCTTTATAGCTATTTATTTACATTTTAATGAGTACTTGTATGATTATACGGTATACTTAGATAACATATAACACGTTTTTACTCTTTTATATTATCTTATTTTATTAATGTAAGAGATACATCAAATATTCATAATATTATGTATAAACTTTATATTTTTATATTGTTTCACATAGCGTAATTATGTTTTACGTATCTATTATATAACTGACACAACTCAAATTCTACAAATATATTGCAAAAATTATGTATTGTGTATCTTACCAGTATAATGTTCGTACCATATGAATATATACCGTGTAATATGTAAATTTATAGTATCACATATTGTGTAAGCACATTTTACATAGCACATATGCACATACAAACATACACTTATGATTATATAAATCCCAATAATATGGATCATATACATATAACTTATCATAATACGTCTTGTACTATATTATAATATTTATTTTCTTACACATAAAAGAATACACAATATATTGCATTTTGTTTCACAGAGTGTCACTTTTACATCTTATCATACATAATAATGCACATACATGTACCTTTCTCAAAGCACATCACATGTATTCTAGTTTTATATAATATGTATATATACATACTTACAATTAGAATACACTTATCATTACAAGTGTTATATAAATATATTACATAAACTTGTCTCATATATAGTATTGATACATATATGTTATCCAAGTATATGAGTACATAAAACATACCACATAAGCACTTTACACCTTTCACGTATTTCACATATTACTATTTAACACATATTTAGATATTTTAATTATACTATGTCACGTAATCACATTGACATCACACAACATTGCACAAGCATCTTGGCAACACATCACATCACGTAGACATGTTGGCCTCACACATCATCTCACATCATCTAAGCATATTAACATCACATAATTTTACATTGACACCTCAAATGCACACAAAATCTCGTAAACACTTTATCTCACGTTTGCATGATAGTATAATATACATAAGACATCTCATAGGCATATTACACCTCATGTGTTCATATTATATATCACTTAAATACATAAATATACTGTGAGAATTCGTATGATCTATTACGTATGTACATATTCTATCAACACATGTGGTTCATTATATCAGCTTATCCACATAGTATATCGTACTGTATTTATATATGTCATCACATCAACATGAATAAAATCATATAGTATTACATAAACTTACCTCATTTATAGCTAAATTTTCTTAAAACAACCATTGTTTAAAGTGTATGTACTCCAAAATCATACTTGAAGAGTAATTAACAAAGTTGAATATAACGATTTTGATTCCTATAAGGTCACTTTTCATGAATTGCTGCAAGTGATAATTTCATTTATTTCGAGAAAGAATAAAAACATGACATAAATTTTTATTCTAAGAGTTAATTGTTTAAAATAAAATTTTTAACATTTATAAACTTATACATTATCATTTTATCACCATTCAAACAACTACACAAGTCCACTTAGTTGTACCGTGTTAAATTAAAAATGAACTTAGGTAGTCAAACAAGATCACTTAATTTGAGGACATTTTATTTTCAAGTTCACTGCATACTATTTCATAATCTTTATTAATTCTAAGCTTTTCAAAGTTAATCTCAATCTATATCGATATTTCTAATTTAATTTAAGGCCATCATTAAAATTTTCACTTAGTGATACTATCTTTCACAGTTTAAAGTTCTCTCATGTCAGCAATATACTTTATATCACTCATGATTAAAGCGTACTAGCTCTGTAATTGTTTAATTCAAATGTCAATATATGCATGTGAAAATTACTAGTCAAATTTACTATGGACTATACAACCTTACTTATTCCATCACTAGTCCAACAGTGTTCCTACATGTAGACTTGGCCCATTTAAGATCTATTCGTTAGCTCTAAGGTACACTCAGTTATTCTATATAAGACTTGCAACCTAGTTTTGCTCACATAAGACCTATAACCTAATTTTGCCCATATAAAACATATTCACTAACTCTGATACCAATTTGTCACATCCTAGATTTTCATACCCTGAAATATTCGAAGGCGTAAAGTGACCTGCTAAACAAACATAAGACTAGACAAAACATTTTCATAACTAAACACTCAAACTTCAAACTTTAAAATCTAACTCAACGTTGGATCATTTAAACTAAACTTTATTGCAAAACTTAAATTTACAATCTTAAATTACTAAAATTACACGAGCCCTTGATGGGGTCCCTCAAAGCCCTTGGGTAAGATGATGTTTTTCTCAAAGTAGAGATTTGAAATATTTTAAAAAAACAGGGTGAGCTATGAAGCTCAGCAGCAATGTATTATCCAACAACACAATAAGTTTAATTTCAAAATTCATAAGGTAATAGAACAGTTATGAGATAGCTGAAAAAACAGTTATGTTTCGCAAATTCTTTATTCAATATCTACATAGATATATTCCAAAATAGCTTTGAGTGGTAATATTGAATTTCTATATGTCCTTCACAAGGCCCGACACACGGCTTATCAATATTAATTATATATCATTCACAAGGCCTAATACATGGCTCACCAATTTTAATTATATGCCCTCAACAAGGTCGGGACATACGACTCACCAATTTTAATTATATATGCTTCACAAGGCCGGGACATACCACTCAACAATTTTAGTTAGTCAGTTTCAATATTACAACTCCCAAAATCAAGTTTGTAAATGTTTACAAAGTTATCTTATTTTTTAAACAAAATTTTTTTCAAATAATCATAAGACAGTTTCAAGTATAGTATAAAATCATACATCACAAATTATATTCCTACTTAAGAGTTCAAAATATCATATTGAAATTACTAGGTCAGTATCCCCTACCTAATGGTTCCAGTGTTTAGGAAGTTTACAAAATGCTTCTTTGAATTTCGTACAATTCTATCAAAGTAACATTGCAAGAAACTTTAGTTTCATGCCCTAATCATTGCACAAATGATGCAGAGTCTTAAAGCTCTACCCAATCCCTTCATATAACTCTAAGTTACCTAAATTAGCATTTGTAAAATTCTTGGAGATATTCAAATAGTTTCGGCCTAAATCCAGATTGCTAAAACTATTAAAAAAATATGAATAAATTTTAAAAAATTCAAAATTGAATCTATAATGGTTTTATCATAATATTTTATATTAAATAAAATAATTTTAGTAGTTTCTTTTCTTGAATTTTAAAATTTTGCATTTTATATAAAAGTGAGTATTGTTTTGTATGCAAACTCTAAAAAATAGATATTAAATAATAAAAATACTTGGAGGTTACCCACTCTCCGTCCAGTGTATTTGAAATAGTTGAATCAATCCATACGACAATTTTCAAAAGTTTATAATTGATAAAAATTTATTTTTAAGTATAATTTTTATTTACAAAATATATAATAAATATTTAACACTCCTGAAAGTGGCCAGACAGTACATAAATATAATTTGTATCTCATGTGGGACCTACTAATCCAAGCGAAGAGCCAAAAAGACTATCCACACGCTTGTATAGGGCGCCATTGAGCTTTCTTGAGTTATTGTCAATCTCCTTAAACCTCTATTCGCGGCCAGATTTGACACCCTTTGGTAAATTGACCGTTTCTCCCTCAATTCATAACGGAGTTAAGTGATTCTTGAGTCACAATTATACTATTCGAAAAGATCTACAACTTTCATGTTTTAAGATTTATCAATAAAGGTAGTTGGTTCCCTAAAAAATTCCCTATAAGTGGGCTGGTATGTCTAGATTTTTTGGACAGACCTGTAACTCTACTTTTCTCTAGACATCACTTCATCATAAGGTGTTTTAAGGACATTAATGGCTATTATAGCATATATACTAGCTTTCCATAGTATTTAATTAAATCAAAATACAAAAATCAAAGTTCTTTCATACATGCAAAGCTTAATACCCAATTTGTGGTAGAATGAAACCCATTTTTATTCAAGTGCTCCATGGACTTCAAAATTAGACTTGAATAAACCCTATAACTCGTAGAAACATCCCCCAAATTCCCAAAAACAGAATGCATGGCTAAAAATTAAATTACTTAAGTTTCACGAAAATTAAGCTTGGCCGGAATCCATAGCTTTCTGGCCACCTCCGACCAACTAAACCCATATGCAAGTATATCATGTAGTATCTAACAGTATGTAGAACATTATACCTTAGTTTGAGAATGTTTGGAGTTGATTTGGTTTATAAACTCAACTTTTCCTCACTTTCTCTCTCACTTTCTTTATCTTTCTCTCCTCCCAAACACACACACTCTCTCTCTTTATATCAGCCCTAGCACATATTTAGGGTTTCTTTAGCAGATATTTGTGTCTCTTATAGACATGCAATGCATGTTTTAGGCTCCTACATGTGTGACACTTGGTTCCAAGTGTGAAACAAGTGTCATAGTGATCAAAGTGTAATTTATAAAAGTTTAATATTGTACAAATTTGTATTTTTCTAAAATCTCCAGCCATTAAATTAGATAAATTTAATTCTAATTTACCTTAATTATTCATTTACTAAATTTTCTAATTTGCTTGTATTAATTTTAATTTATTAGGCATTTTCAATGTTGTCGCATATTAAAATTGCATTATGACTTACTATTCACCATTATTCATTTTATATTATTTACCTAATAAAATCATTCACATGGTATAGAGACATGAAAAGTAAAATACGGTGAGTAGCATACCTAATAAATAAACCATTTAATGCTCTAAGACAAAAAGTCTTATTAGGTATTTTATTCATCAAATTCATTCACTCACCAAGATATAGTTAAATAAATGTGGAAAAATCGTAAACCAAACACAAAGCATAAGCCAAATGAATTAGAATATTAATTTTACCTTTCAAGAATAAAATACCTTCGAAAAGAACACATATACAGTCTTTACTTCAGTTGGTTAGAGCATTATGTTGATAATGTGTTATAAAACTAATATAATATAAAGTAGAGGAACTGTCAAATATTTATTGGATTAGTTCTTCTGAAATTATTAGGGGTTGATCTTTTGGATCACCTAAGATTTCATTATATTAAAAAGTAAAATATAAATGTGACTATATCTCTTAATATTTGTCCCAAAGCATATGCTCTGTTTCTATTATCTTTTCTTCCTTTTCTTTTCTTCCTTTCTCTCTTCTTTCTTCTACGTCTTGTGCTCTCACTTGTGTCTCTTTATATAGAAGAGAAGAGCTACATGAAAGTCGACAAATATGGCTATAATTGTGGTGATGGATTTGTCTACCATCCATCACATTAATAGAGGTTGGTGGGACTCATCTTATCTTTATACATGGTGGATGGTGGGAAGCTATTATTTACCATCTTTATAACATCTTTTAGATAAAAATACCATTTTAATTATGAAAACTTATATAAACTCATGGTGAAAAGAACTCACAAATTCATGTGTTAATGGGAGAACAAATGCTAAAAGAAATGCAATAATGCTTGCTAAATATATATCAAAATGCAATTTTAAGCTATTATCAACTCCCAAATAAGGAGGTCTAAGCAACAACTCTTTCATCGTCCCACAAATTGAATAAATATGACAAAATATATTTAGAAAATCCACTCTGATTATGTTAAAAACATTAAAGCCATCCATAATGGTAATTATTTGCCAAATACTAGGTTAAAAACACCTCAAACTCACTCCAATTATGTTATGAATCCCTAAATACTCGTATTATATTTGTTTATACGAAATATTCTCAGGTACTAAGTTTATAATGTTACTTCTTATTCTTGAGTTTTAGGTGCTGTCAAAAACAAATACAATATATTTGCCAAATAACTATTGTAAAAACACCTTCCATCAGAAACGTTGGAATATCAAAGCCATCTATAATGGTAATTATGTTGTGAATATAAATGCTCAAATAACTCATGTAAGGCTAGAGAAATAAACATAGTAACCGACATGGAATCAAATGTGTTCATCAGTGAAATAATTTTGTATTAATAAACACGAATAACAATATTGAACAATAAAATAAATTTTATATTTTTGGAATATACATATAACTGCAACAATATATACAGTAGAGGAGACTTTGGACAATTCTAAATTTCTGACTTAATTTTGAAGCACTCCATAAACAGGTTTCCCGAGTTTCCATACTCATAAACTCCGCCGACGCTCGCTAGAACAAGACGGGGGTGATGGCCATTGGTCCAAAAATTCATTTTTTACAGGGGCGAGAAGGCGGTGAGCTCTGTCATTCTTGAGATCGCTGCAGCCACAAGGCAGCGACAAAGTGGCAATGGCCACTGGACAAGAATTCCGAATATGCATATTCACATTATTAAAAATCTATATATTGTGGACCTAAAACTGATATCTAAATACCGAGTTATGACTTTTTCAAGTTTTAGATCTTTCATGTTTTAAAAAAATTGTACTGTTATTGACTAATACATATTCAAGACATAACTACAACTCAAACTTGATTACAAGTAAAGTGTTTTTACTCTCAGAATTTGCCAATTTATTAAACGTTAATTCTAACACAATAAATAACTTAAGTAACAAGTGTAAAGAATCATGCATACTACGTTTTGATGGAGAGCAAACTACAAGTGAAAGCACTACTTGATTGTCAGGTATAGAAAACTCATTCTATTATTAGGGAGTGAACCACGAATTTTGTTGAGGGGACTTATGCTACACTTGATTTGATGTAAAATATTTAATCATTTTCTGTTGATTGATTGACAAAAAAAGTAAAGAAAATATTTTTTACACTTTTTGCATCAAAAGACAAAAAATAACTTACATTTTAAAAATTCACAAGTTATTTTTAATTTCAAGTCTTTGAATCTTTTACACTCCTACTTAAAACAAAAAAAACAAAACTTTTAACACTATTTCAACCACTGCAACTGTCACCCACCACTGATCGCCACCACCACTCACCCACTATAACTATTATCTGCAACTGACGCCCACCACCACCACATACCATTGACGCCCACAGCCCCCAGCTCCTACCACTGCCGTTGTCACCCACCACCACTATCACCCATCACCTACCACCAATGCCCTCCACCTACCACCGCCACTGCCCACCACGCACTGCTGCCTCCTGCCATGAACTTTAATTGCAGTATTACTTTATAATTTTGAATCCTTTTTAGTGTGCTTATGTCTTAGCATGGCCTGTTGACGTTGCCTTATGAATTGTGTTTTCGATATATCATAACTTTGCGAGTTTTTATAGCTACAGCTTGATTCTTTTCTTTTTTTTTTCTCTCTCTTTTGTTCAGGGAAAAATACGGCATCGAAGAAATGTGCAGGGACCAATGGAATTGGGCGAGGCAGAATCCAATGGGGTACCAGTCCCAGGCTTGAATCGGCATCATTTGTGAGTGTTTTGCGCAAGCTATACTTGACCGCTTTAGACTACATGGGGGTCAGAAATTTCACTAGATCTATAGATTACTCTTCATCACTTGATTAGCCGCCCACTACCCACCGCCGCCTGCCATGAACTCTATCACCTGCAATAAAAAAAACACAATTTTTTTCTTTAGCGAACAATTTTCAAATGTCAATCAAACACCTGAAAGTAAAAATGAAAATAATTTTTTTAGTATAACTTTTTACATGAAAAAGTATTTTTCCCGTGTAAAATATTTTACATCAAATCAAACGGAGCCAAAGTAAAATCTTTTTGAATTTTGGAAGGTAAATTAAATATTCTGAATTTTTGGATGGCACTATTTATTATTATAAATACTCAAATTTTATTAGACCTCAATAAAATTTTGATGAAGCAGGGGAGCCATGCCCCCACAGTCTATACTTAGTTTCGTCATTATCTATTATAGACTTTAAAAAAATACAAATTAAAGACACTAAGCATTTTATTAATTTCGAAAAAAATTTCTCCCACTTCTATGCAACATCATTCAAACAACATGAGATGAGCAAATGATAAATCATGACATCTCGTGTAAAAACAGTCAACAGCAAAAGGGTTGAATTTTGCGGATGGCTATAAGAATTGCAAGGGGAGGAAGGAAACGAAGATAATTACACGTGTATAAATCATACCAGATGATTGCAAGCCAGGTTTCTCACTTCAAACAACTTGTGATTTTAGATTCATAAGGAAAAGGGTTGAATAACACTTGTAGTTGGCTCCTCATCTTCCTCAGACTGTGATTTCAGCTGTGGAGAGGCATTCTATTCATGGCCACTCCTCCAAAGCTGTAGTCTTCTTTTATTTTTTACTTTTATGTGTTATTTAAGTTTTCTTGTTTTCTCATATTTGTGTTTCCTGTTTTCTCTTATTTTGGTTTGCTTTCTTTCCTTCGGCCCTTCCTCTTTATAAACAAGAAAAAAACATTTGTTTCCCTCGTTATATTTTCATTTTTTTTTTACTGCTGTTTCATAGGAAATTAGTTGCCTACATCACAAAATCTCATTGCACATGAAATGCTTCAATCAAAGGGTACCTTTGTGATTAAGTAATAGCAACTCCCTAATTCACTTCCGGTGGAAAACTTTCATCCACTCACAGGTTTAATGGCAGTTGAAGGCCATGCTCAAGTATTTCATATTTCCGGCAACAAAAAATAAAAAACGAAACCGAACAAAAGTAACTGACGTATATAAAGAAATAAGAATATGACAAAAATCTACCGCCTTCTCGAGATAAATGTTAGAGATACAGGTTCCTGAACAACCATGAGCAATTTACCAGGACACTCAAAAGACAAAAGTTGGTAGTGTGTGTGAGAGAACAACCCATTTAAATTTATCTATATAAGAAGTCCTTGGAAAGCCAGTTGATCATGCTTTATTTTTTCGGACTCCACTCACCATCATAACTCATAGTTCTCCCCCAAAATTTACACTCCATGCTGCACTAACTTCTAGCTTCGCCTCTTATTTACTCCTACGCGAACTGCACGTAGTGTTACAATCTTCTTCTTCAAACTTATTTCTTTACTAGCTCGCTTTTTCATACTCTTTTTTCTGATTTTCACTGTCCTGCCTCTTTCTAAGTTCTGCAAAAAATTTAAACATAGGACTAATAAACTTAACCGCCTCTAGCATGAGACGAAGAAAATAAAAGCAACAGCAAGATAGAGATTGTAAAGCATATGGAATCCTTACAATTTTCAATGGTAGGAAAATGCATACACAAAGAGAGTGCCAATGTTGTAAATGAATGCGTTCACAAGATATAATGAATGACGTCAGCATACTGTTTACATTAAAAACTCTAGTTAGTGAAGAATAGCAGGGGCTCCTTAACAAAGTCTATTTGGTGTTTTTCTAACAAACTGTTCTGTGCATGCCTACCGTCAATTTGTTCTAGAAAAATGGGATATGTGATAAGCTTTGGATATCCTGAAAACCCACCCCAATGTATAAGAATGTAGCAGATAACATTGTTGTTAACCATCAGGACAAGCAAACTCTTCCAACGAAAAAGAGTGATTGTATCCATGAAAAGGCCGCCTGTGTTTGTCCGTGGTCTGTATAGTTTTCCATATTGCAAAAATCCTTATTTGGTTAGAACGAACGAACGCCAACAGACAGGTCCGATGGTTCGTGAATGACTGTCCTGGAACATATGATTTATCCCATATCAATCCTATAGATGGAATAGTTTGAAAACGACTTTCTTGTGACGCGAAGAAGAGAAATGTGACGTGGATGACCAACATTTTTCGTCTCCAATGCCACAGGACATACAGGATTTGCACGAGAGACAATCTAGGATTAACCTACAGAATAGCTCGTGTAACTGCATACATATATATATCATACTAAATTCAAATCTCATTCCAACAATTCATAAGGCTGTAAACACATGAAAATTCAGATTCCACTGTAGTGATGTGGAGGAGTACTGTTCTTCCTCTAGTTTATGAGCTATCAAATGCATAACAACTAGCACTTAAAAACTTCATAATTATATGCTGTCTACTATGATCAACGGGAACAAAATCCTAGACAGCTTTTTCTTTTTTTCGTTTAATATAGGTGGAACCGAAAATCCGCAGAATTAAAGAAAACATGCCTAGCTACGACAGTAGTACTTAATTTGATGGTTTCACATCGATGTTAAGGTCCGGGGTGAAACAGTTGAAAGGCTTTGGAAGAAAGACTTTGGTTGGAAGAAAATAAATCGTTTTTAATCACTAGATTACTAGGAGGGAGGAGTGTTTTTTCTACTTGTTGAATTAACTAGAACCCTAGAGCTTCACACAAGTTTCCTAGAGGCGGGTTGCATCAAGAAAGATTAAATTGAATCACATCCACTATTTATTTGCAAAAAGGGTAATGCTATATAACCAAAAAATTCATACAGAATTTATCACTAGAATGATGTGAGTAAGCTGTAGGTCTATCACTTTAAAATAAAGAACCTACCAAGATGCTTGTTCATTACAAAATTGCTATTGCCATATCATTTTGATGTAAAATTTTATATAAAAATTTTTAAAAAATAGCATTTTTCGTACAGAAAACATTGGTAATTAGAGTGAATGCCTGCATGCTTATTTTGGTTAAGAAGTTTCGCACGTACCTTGAAATAGTATTCTCCCACCACGTTTTTGAGTGAAACAAAGCTTGGAGTGTAAGCATTTGACTGAAACAAAATGTGCATATCGAGTCCGCAAGTCTCCACAACACCCAATCTACCTGCTTTTAAACCACGAGAAATCCGAAATTGATCGTGTATCCACATCAATAGATCTCCGTTCCTCAAAAGTGCGATAGGTAGATATGGCATAAAGAGATCGTTGATGGCAATCAGTTTAGTCCAAGACTCTTTGACACCGTAATCCTTCATCACCCACACCTCATAACGAGGCTCGTAAGAAGAATGAACGCCTATGCAGAGAAAATTCTGTAACAATCTGAGACTCATCTGGGTTGATCTCTCCTTTTGATCATCCGTTTCAAATTGGGAAGGTCCAGGAACATATCTGAATCGCTCATCATTGAAATCAAAGCAGCATATATATTTGAAAAAGTAACCGTCTTCTTCGTTAACACTACTGAGAAGATAATGATGGGTTCCATTTAGGAAAGGGCCATCCAACAAGTAAACGCTGTTACAAAAAGAGAAGGGTACGTATCCAATGCTTCTCCATGAATCCCCGCCATTAGTACCGCCGCCGAGGACTAGAATCTCTGCCACCACTTTATTATAATAAGTAGTAGAAGTAAAAGGACCCAGGAGGAGGACTTGACGGCAGAGATGCCGTATGACCTTATACTGGTTAGTGCCTGGACTGAAGCCTAGCGCCATGTAAGTTACAATAAACCCTTCTCTCATGATTTGCGGAATCGGCACGTACTCATTGATGAGGGGATTGCATAGGTAGAAAGGGTCCCAAGTCTCCACTTCATAGCAGCAAAACAAGCCGTTGCAAGGACTCGACAATTTTAGGCGGCGCTTTTTAGAACACTCAAAACGAGGTTCTGAACTTCATTATGGTGGTTTGGATTTCTGGGGATAACGACGATGATGATTCAGTGAACTCCATGAAGTAGATGTCTCTTGAGGGCGTGGGCGTCGCAGCCAAAACTCCTATGGGTGCAACCGATTGGTGCAACTTAGCAAAATAAGGGTCCGATAATAGAGTGAGCCAGGTTTTGCACACACGGCGGCAACTGTAGAGGTCCTTCACGGAAAGCCTCGACAGAATTTCCATCACTATGCTGCTTGGCAACGCTGACACGGAACAATAGCTTACTACTTCTTGTGGTCTTCTGCTTCTCTTCTTCATGGCGACATGGCTGCTGCTTCTCTGTGCTTCTGAGACTAAGCTGAATTGGGTTAATTTGTTCTACACGTCAACCAAGCTCATCGTATGTTTATATACACATATATATGTATGTATGTATATTTATATTTCACCGACACCACCAGAATGAGAAGAGAGTATGGTAAAAAATTCCCATAATGAATTGGTTTCCTTTTTCTATCTGGATGTCTTACATCAGCCCTACCACACCGACCAGTAATTTGCTGGCATTGGCATTGGCATTGGTATTGGTATTGGTTTGGCATTGTTTTTGTATTAGGAAGGTTAACATCCCATTATCTTCTTTGTTAACAGTAAGTAGTCCAAGAATTTCATTCAAAATAGGAAACTACACCACTTCGTATATTTCTCCCTGTGTTTATGATTTTCTTTCTCTGTAGATGTCTATTCGGATAAGGAAACTTCTCAGCACGGACTCAATATAAGAGTCCTGCAATGAAGCTTGGTTTGAAGTATATTGGTTTCTATGAATATACAATTATACAGATATTATACGAATATTAGTTAAAAAGTTTGGATAAAAATACAGTAAAAGTTATAAGAAATTTTTTTTCATACTTGGTAATAGCTAGAATTTTTGTCACGTATAATATACATTCTTAACAAAAAAAGCTAAGTTAAAGCGCTAAATAATAAATTATATTTTTCTTAATTATTCTTTCAATACGTGATATAAGAAAAGGTTAATTTTCCACTCTTAATTTTTACCTATATTTTGACTATTTACAAGTAGATATCGAAATGAACGTTTAATAATTTAACTCTATTAACTATTAGAAAAATATTACAGATATATATGACATGATACAAGAAAAAACATATAAATCATGAGTTATTCAAATTTTTTCTACAATTGATAAAGTTTAGTGGTGAGTAATTATACTATTATAATTATATATTAAGTATAGAATCAACAATATGTTAATATTATATCAGATTATATTATAATTTTTAGTCGAGGGATTTTTTTTTTTTTTTGTAAAATATAAAACGTAACGCGTGACCGCCTATCATTTCTATCGTGTGTGCTTGCTTTTCGCTTTCAAGACAAAGGTCTCTCTCTTCTATAAAGGGAAGCAAAACGCATGGCACTGAAGTAAAGGAAGCTCAATAAACACACACGAACACAATGCAAGGCATAGCATGAATGAGATCGCTATCATTTCGTAAAATACATATGCTTGACCTTTCTTGATGCTTTTTTATTGGGTCTCACCAACTGACCCAGCAGTGATCAATGACATAATGGTAACAAATCAAAGTCATTGGGTTTTATAATTGTCCATTGCTTTCTCTTTTTACCCCTTTGCATATGTTCCTAAATGGGTGTCTACCTTGTCACAACCGGATTTTAAACTACCTAAATATCTCGTGAATAAGACATGGTCCAGAATAGGGTTTTCATGTGACGTGAAAATTCAATTAACTCCAGTTGTCTCGGCTTGCACGATTTTATTTAATCTGAAAAGGCCATTAGTTTTTGACAAGTTTCGAAGTCTCTACCTAACGATTAAGGAGTGCTAGGACACTAAAAAAGTATATTTTCGCAAACATGAGTTTAGAGGCTAAAAACATGATTTTAATGTAGACAACATGATATGCAAGTTGAAAAGGTTCTAATTAGTTTGAAAAGACATTTATGCCTATTTTGATAGGCCCTTGATGATTTGATTCCATATTGGTTTTAATTAGAATTAGGTTCAGAGATCATATTACGTGTTGGGAAGCATATGTAATACAAACATAAACACCAACCCCACTGACTTGCCCTCAAAGGTGTTCTATTTATTCGTAAGTGCACGGTTGACGGTTGTAGTTTTATTTGGAAAGTCCGAAATCGTATTTCCTGAAGGACCAAGCACTCAACTCACATTAAACTAACTCAAAATTGAATTGCAATTATGTGAATTAAATCTAAATAAAAGGAAAAATAAAATAGACTGAAAACCTTTTGGGTTTTGATGAGAGTTTTGAATTACTAAATTATTGCATTGAAAATAAAAAGTACTTAACAACTAGGCAATTAAATTAAGGCAAATTGAAATTAGATTTAAAGCAATTAAAAAGGAATTGGGTTCAATTGATCCAATCATCCAATTCATTCAAGACTTTTAATGAAGTTTATAACTCAAATCAAATACAACAATCAAGAGTGTTTGATTTGGAGGATTTAACTTTGAAAACCAATAATTCTCAAGCAATTAAAATTAGATTCATAGTCAATGGGGTAATCAAAGGTTAATACTATCGATTTAACTAGGGTCAATACTAAATTAGGAGTTTGTGCATTGAATTAGCCAAACATAATCAATAACCTAGATGTTCTAAGGCATCTTGCAATCAATTGATGTGAATGAATTCTTAACAATTGTGGAGTAATTATCTAGGGAAGAGCCATAAAGTAATACAATCGATTTGGGTGATTAAAATCTCCAAACTTAGTCAATAATCTAAGTATTCTAAAACATCCACGTGTAATTACTAAGAATTCAAAATATAGGAAAATAAAGTAATAAGTTCATGAGATACCTCCATTGAAACCCTTGAATTTCTTGAGTGACTTTCACATTTGAACCCAATTTAAGAAACCAGCTACTTGAATCCATCATAAAAGCATGTAAAAATGTAAAGAAAGCATGTAAAGATTTACATATAAATTTTACTTGAATAATAAAAATATTTTATTGCAAGAAAAAAAACCAAAAAGTGCATGAAATTAAAGGAAAATGCAATACAATGAAGGAAAATTACAAGTTCTAACTTTATACTACTATTATAAAGCTAAATCTAAGCTAAAAATGAACAAAAATAGAAAAACTAACTTTGGAGGAGCTTCTCTCGTTGGCCCCTAGCTAAAACTAACCCTAACTACACAAAAAAAAAAACTTCAAAACTTCCCTAAAACTCATTTTCGGATGCAAAAAAATACAATCTGGAAGTCAAAACAGCGTCCGAATGGTCATCAAGTGGTACATCTAACAGCCATCTGAAGTGCATCTGGACAGTTACTGTTCACCATCCAGACGCACTATTCACCTTCCAGACTCACTGTTCGAACCATTCGGACCGTTCGAACGGCTACTATTCATCACTATTCGACCTAGTAACTTTGAAACTTGATTTTGACCACCTTAGAACTTGATTTAGCAGATGCATATTAGAGGAAAAGTTATAGCTCTTGAAGCCTTTTTTCCAATGAAGCAAAAATCAGTTCAATCAGACATTCGTGTAAAAAGTTATAGCCAAAATACCAAGACAGGTTGGACTTCTCATCGTCGGTTTGCTCGTTTTGAACCCACTTTGATCATTCTTTACATCTATTTGCTTTTATTAGCTCCCATAACCTACAAAACACACACAAAACATAATCAAACAAATATATAACTAAAATAAAAAAATCAACACTAATATAAGTCTAACAAGGTGCAAATTAAAGGCTTATGATTACACTTTTATGGTGTAATCACCCCCCTAAATTTGGCATCACCCTCGCTCTAGATACCTCTTTTCTAGTATCTATAAAATTCATCATCTTCATTATCTTCATTGTGCTTGTGTACTTGCATCATGTCAATTGTATACAGTTTAGCATGATTTTGCTTATATATGTATGCTATGTGCAGGTGTGCATGTATAGTGAATGCACAAATGCTAACAACATAACTGTTATGCTGCTTATGGATGCAATGATGTTGATTTGAAAAGGGCATATGCCTGGCTTTGAAAGATAAGTCTCTCCTCTGAATGAGGGGCATTTTTTGTCATTTTGGCAATTTTAGCATTTCTAGTACGGAAGATCCGTGTAACAACAACCGTAGAGCATATGTGCTATGCCAATGACTTAGTTTTTGTTTTTTTAGAGAAAAATGATGTTTTTTTTTAGAAAGAGTATTTTTCGTTATTTTAACAATTTTAGTATTTCTGGTACGGAAGATCCAGGTAACAGTATCTGTAGAGCATACGTGGTATGCCAATGACTTAGTTTGTGCTTTTTAGAGAAAAATGATGTTTTTTAAAGAAAGAGTATTTTCGTTAGTTTAGAAGTTTTAGCATTGCTAATACGAAAGATCCGGGTAACAGCAACTGTAGAACATGACTTAGTCTATGCGTTTTTGAGAAAAAATGATGTTTTTTAGAGCAAGGGTATTTTTATCATTTTGGTGGGCCACGTATTTCTAATATCAAAAGATTTGTGTAGACAGTAACTGTAAAGCATATGTACATTGGCTCATGACAATGGTCTAGATATTTGTTATGAAAAAGTAGTTTGCGAGTTTTCAACCAGGTATAATACCGGTTGGGAACTTGCCAAAAATGCAGTTTTTAGGTTTGAAAATGGGTATTACGACTACTCAAATAAGTCAATATGCATTTTTATGATTTTTAAACATGGGAATTACGACGACTGATGATAGGTCAAAATACAGTTATGCGTAAGTATACTGATACAGTATGCCAACTAAAAGCCTAAATAGGCCACTAGAAACTGAGAAAGAGTAGAATAAAAAAATGTATGACTTCTAGAGCTTAAAATGTAATTTTGAGTACCTTGAGGGAATTCGGCGGAGTTTTGCTTAGGATGGATGCAGTTCGGCTGTTGAAAATCGGGCACAGTGACGGCTAAGCAAGAGCCTGTTTTGGAGCCAAAAATTGGGCAGAGTAACGGCTAAGCGGGACCCTATCTGGAGCCAGGAGCCAGAAATCAGGTATAATGATGGCTAGGTAGGAGCTTGTTTGGAGCCAAAAATCGGGCAGAATGACGGCTAGGCGGGAGCCTGTTTGGAGCCAGGGGCTGAAAATCAGGTAGAGTGATAGCTAAACACCGTAGCATTGCAATGACTTCAGTTAGAACCTAAACCGACCGGTTTGAATTAAACCTTGTATGCAGAATTTCGGCAGCATTCTGGCCTAACCAAAGGCCATTTTTACCGTTCCCATCAGGCAAAGTTCTGGCGAGTCAAAAGCACTATCTGACCCAAAAATCGAACAGAGTTCCGGTTAGTCGAGAGCAGTTTTTGAATCCTCAGGCCCGAAAATCGAATAGAGTTTCGGCTAGCCAAGAGCGTTATTGGACCCATTGGTAAGGTAGAGCTTCGGCTAGGATCAAGTGATTTAGGATTAGTCAATCGGACCGGGGTCTGACAAGGCTAAGGCTGATTGGGCCAAATTTGGTGATGTGAGGCCATAAGAGGAGCTATCTTCTCTAGAGAGAGAAGGAGAGCTTTTGGAGAGAGAGGAGAAGAGAGAATGGTAAAAAAAGTGAAAGGGGTAGTGGCCTATATATAGACATTTTTGTCACGACATTACAATGCCGTGAAAGTTTATTTTGTTCTGCATGACATTGTAATGTTGGGAAGAAAGATTTCCTTCTTCCCGGCGTTTGAATGCCGTGAAGAGCATTTTCCTTCTTCAAGGCATTGTAATGTCGTGCTTTGTAATGATTACTTTGATGATGTCCTCTTGATGATGTCATATGGATGACATGATCATGATGACGTTATTGTTGGTCCAATAGGCAACCCAAGAGGGGGGGTGAATCGGGTTTTTCTGAATATTAATGCAAGTTAAGATTAATTAAAATTAATCTAAACTATATAGCAGTGAATAATCTATGTTCAAAGCAATGTTATCAAGAGAAGTACAGAAAACAGAGCAATAGAAAAGAGACACAGATTTACCGAGGTTCAACCACAAACCGTGGTCTACGTCCTCACCCCAAGATCTCCTTGAAGCCTTCTTCCACTATGTAATCAACTATTACAAGATGGGCTGCTGATTGACAAAGTGCTCAGCTCACTCTACAAGAACTCTTCACCGAGCTCTTCACTTTCCCAAGTGGTTTTGTTCAAGCTCCACTCAAACTTTACAAGAGTTTTGCTTTACACAAGAGAACTCTCAAACTCTCAGTTGCAAGTGTATAAGAGTCTACAACTCACAAACAAACTCTCTAACCAAAGTGGATTTACAATCAAAGCTCACAGATGAAGATAGGAAGAATATTCAGTGTCTATCAGTGATTCTTGTCTTTAGTTGTTTCTTCTTCTTGATTCTTATGTATAAATGCAGTTGGAGGCTAGTATATATACCCTTGCATTCATTCCATCCGTTGGAGGTCGTTGAGTATCATTAATATGCGTTCAATCCGTTATAATGTTAAGAAAAATAGCCGTTATAACAGAAGGAGTTGGCTCCATTTTTTGTGGTGTTGACACTTCCTGCTTCTGCATTTACCAGGCGATGTTCACTGAGTTCATAAGTCCCCTCTTCATGTTGATGAGGCGACTCCTTGTTTATCTGTCTTCTTCATATTAGGCTTCTGCTGTCATGAGGCGACACTTCTGCTTCAGGTGTCCACTCATTGATCATTTAAACTTTTAGCCTTTTGCTTCTGCTACCAGGAGGCGACACTTCATCTTCATGTGTCCTCTCATTGATCATTTAAACTTTCAGCCTTGGCGTCTGTCTTCATGAGGCGACACTTCATAACAATGTGTCCGCTCATTGATCATCTTATCTTCAAGCCTTGGCGTCTGTCTTCATGAGGTGACACTTCATAACAATGTGTCTGCTCATTTTCTATTTGGTCTTCAGACATTTTACTTCTGTGTGCAAGAGGCGACACCTTATTTCTATGAGTCCCCTCATTGTTCAATATGTCTTCAGGCCTTTTAGCGTTTGTGATCAGGAGGCGACTCCTCATTTCCATGAGTCCCCTCATTGCCCAGAATTCAACTTTCAGATTTCTATTGATCAAGCTTTATCAAAGCATTGGTATAAGAACTTCAAGGAGTATGTCTTTGGGGTATGATGATCAATCAAATCTTCCTAACTCATCAGAGTTAACTTCTATTCAATTTGGATTGAATCAATCATTGGATGTTGATCTTCTTCTTGAAACTCAAACTGTCAAAGCTTCATTTGATCAAGGCTAATCTTTTCTTCTTCATTTGCAAAGCTTCTTCAATCATTGTAGAACATCTTCTTCAATGCCAGTCTACCACAATCGTGTGAAGCATCACAATGCTTCAATTCTGATTTCCTCTCTTTGTTAGCAATTCTTCATTCTTTATTGCAGAACACTTCAATGAGACTTTTGCAGACTTGATGAAATCTCTAAACACATCTAATATTCATTGATCCTTTACATTGTAGAAGAGTACTTCACTTGGATTCCATGTAGAGATCAGAAATTCATTGTGAGCCGTCTTCCCAGCAACTTCAATCACATTGTCTTGAATTGGTCTTAAGCATACAAGATGATATCATTTCTTGAGCATTTTCCAAATTCTTCAACAACCAATTCGTCTTTAACTGAGCATTGCACTTCTTCAACTGATCTTTGCAAATTTTGATAAAGTCTTTAGTCTGGTGCAAATCAATCTTTATTGAAACTATGCAAACTTGAAAGAAGCTTCAATTGAACACCTTCAATCTCTTCGAATATAGAACATATGTTTGAAGTAGAGATAGGCATCATTTCTTAGTTTGGTTCATTGCATAACTCTTTGAGTTCATTGCTTGATCTTGAACTTGTTATGCATTCTTCTTGATATGTATTAGACTTAAGATTCAACTATAAGTCTAAACTGTGAACTTTGTTAATCTGCACACTAAGTAAATTCATTAGTAACATAACACAAGGTTTAGTTATCATCAAAATCAACATGGGAATTAACCTTGAGTCAACAAGGATTAACCTTGACTCAACAGTTATACTGACACAGGAAAATGGCAGTGATGCCAAATAGAATAAAAATGGCCTTCACAACATTATAGTGCCATGAAGGGTATTTTGTGCTTCACGGTATTACAATGCCGTGAGGCACAAAATGCTCCTTCACGGCATTCTGATAACGTGAAGCTTGGCTTCCTTTATTTTGGTTTGTTTTGGCGTCCTCTGGTCAAGGGTTATTGCTCCCAATTAATGGACTTGACCTCTGAGGATGATATCAGGGATCATCGGCCTCCGGTTTAGGTCATCAAAGCTTATCAAGGCATCAGTTTACGAGCTTTGTGTAAGCACTCTATTTTGTCCACTCGTCAATCTTCAGTCCAGATCAGTCCTCCAATTAAACGTCATAACACTATCAAGCTCAAACTAACTTTTTAAAATTCAATCAAGTCAAATTGGTTGCTTCTTGGGCCCACAGGGCCTAATTGAAGCCCAATGACCAAAATGCCCCTAGGCACTTTAGGCAGCTTCTCGAGATTAGGCCAGCACCGTCAGATTGGCAAAAGCACTCACGAACCTTCACACCATCGGAATGGCAGAAGGAATCACAAACTTTCACACCATCGGAGTGGTGGAAGCACTCATATACCCTTAAATGGTTCACTTCTGGCACCTACTAGCCCGCCAATGTAGAATGTTCGTTATGCCCCTTGGCATTCAGTAGTTTCGCGAGATTATGCAATCTCTGGAACCAATTCCAACACCGTCAGAGTTGCGAAAACACTTATAAACTGTCAAACCGCTGGAGTGGTGAGAAATCACTCACAAATAGGTCGACACGGGTACACCGCTTATCAACCCAATGTCACGAAACCAAAAGTGTCCCTTGGCCATGGCACGTTCTCTGAAAAAAAAAATAAGACCCTTGAAAACCAACTCGTCACAACCATTAGTGTGACGGAAACATTAGGGTCAACACCGGTGCCTGCTAGCCCGACACAGTGAAATATGACCATTCTATCCTTGGGTAATCCGTAACGTCTTGAGAAGTACTAAATCCTTAAGACGATAAGTTCACCTTTTTAGGACTATCTCCGGACAGTCTGGCATGTTCAATATGTCATTTCAACCAATTCAGTCTCATTTCAGTCAACTCTAGTAAAAAAATGACCATTCTACCCTTTAGCAGACAGACATGTCTTTTGAGAAAGTGCCAACCCCTCAAGACGGTGATTCCAGCCCCTTTCGATTGTCTCTTGACAATTTGACACGTTCAAGTTATTAAATGAATCGACTTCGGACCCATTCCGATGATACCTGGTAAAAAATAACCATTCTACCCCTAGACAACTCTGCATATCTTTCGAGAAAATACCGATTCCTCAAGATAGCAAGTACGCTCCCTTTCAGTTGTCCCTTGAGAGCCCGACATATTCAAGTGTCAATTAAACTAACTTTGGGTTAATTCCGGTGAGACCCGGTCAAAAATGACCATTTCACCCCTAGGCACTCTGACACGTCCTTTGAGAAAGCACCAATCTCTCAAGACGGTAAGGCCACCATCCAAGACTGCCCTATATAGTCTGGCATCACCAAAATTCCTTTCAATCCGGTCTCCGTCCCATTTTAGTCAATTTTGATCAAAATGACCATTTTGCCCCTAGAAGCTCGAGTGCCCTCTACAACCACACACTCGAGGAGATCCATGTCCATTTCCAAGCGAGTCCCTTGACTCAAAATCTCTCTAAGTCAATAAAAGCCTCCCGAAGCGTATCACAGACGCTTTGCCAAAGTTGGCTTTTTTCTTTATTCCCTGATTATAACGCACCATCAAACGACTTGAGAAATATGTAAATTAAGGAATTCCCGAAAACCTTTCCAAAGCACTTTCCACCGGTACGGTTTGATCAAGACGATCGCTTCCCAAAGTCCCCGATCACGTGGCGCGAAAATAGCTACTTTGGAAAACTAATGGAGCGTCTCATATACACTCTCAAAAGCTTATTTTTAAGCATGCATCCCAATGCAATATCTCCATTATTCGAGGCTCCCTAAGGGCTTCTGGTTCAAGAGAAACTACAAGGGAACATCATGAACGTGACCAATTTCTTCGGATCTTTCCGGAAGGCACAAATATCAAGGCAAACTTAGCATAAAAGTTCTCAGCAGCCGAGGGTGTGCTACATGCGCCCAAAATATGATTAAATCATCCAAAAACTTGCCTTACAGCCTAAGTTGGGGTAGTACAAGGATGCCACATGGCATCAGGTGATTGGAAGCACCCTAGCGCATGTACTACATATGCTAGGCCAAATTTTGGCCAGCGCATGTCCCTAGGGTTTTTGTTGGCCTATAAATAGCAGGCCACTCCCTGCAAATTTGAGAGACAAAAACAGTGAGCAAACTGTGCCAAAATTGATATAGAACCTTTGAAATTTAATACAAGTTGCCAAAGCCAAAGATTCAAGTCTCTTCAAGCTCAAGCCCCTTCAACCATGGTGGATTGAGGAAGATTAAAGGCCAAAGATGAAGCTTTATTTACATTTATGCTTCCCCTACTCCTCTCTTCTTCTTCCAAGCTCACTTGAGCTTTTCTTCATTTTTTTATCCCTATCTTGTACACCCTATTCTTACATGCTTGAAACAAGAGAGCTCTTAAGTCATGCTTAGATGAAACTTTTTTAGAACCACTGATTGGGGGACCTCTCACAAATGTACTTAACCATAGTATGGCCCTAAAGCTCCTTGCTATGTGGTGTAGCCTTAAATCTTGTATGATTCATGACCCCTTTATATTATCACGATTACAATGTTTAGGTATTGCTTGTGATGGTCTTGTTTTCATGTTTAAAACCTTTTTCAAACTACCATTAGTTTCATTTTCGAGTGTTCTACAAAGTTCATGTTCAAAAGACTTTTAAAAAGTGTCTCTAAAGGTATTCAAATTAGAGTTTCTTGAAGTTTAAGCCCAAGAACCCTAGTTTTCCATGCCTGAGGTTGCCTCCCTAGAGTCTCTAAACCTTATTTTACATCGTTGCATTTCACAATCTTGAGTTACATAAAAATGGTTTTCAAAACTCCCTCTCTAAGAAAGGTTTTCAAAAGTTCATCAAAATGGTTTTCAAAGCCACCTATTCAACATTGATTTTCAAAGTTCTACTCTCCTAAGTTAATGGTTGGAATGATTCAAAGGTAACCATGTCTTGAGTGATTTTCAAGTACCGACAATTTGAACCCTACACTCATTTGAGTGCTTTTCAATAAAATGGTTTTCAAGCTTTCAAGAGGTCTTCAAGACAACCCTCGTTTGAGTGGTTTTCAAACTCTCAAATGGTTTTCAAAACAACTTTCATTTGAATAACTTTCAATGTTTTACTCTCTTAAATTTGGGGTTGGAATGGTTTTAGGAATACCCTCTTTGGAGTGGTTTCCATAAATCAACCATTTGAACCTCATTCTTACTTGAACGGTTTTGTAAAAGTTGTTTTCAAAATTTACAACTCTCTTGAGTTGGTTTTTCAAAAAGTTTTACACGAAATAATGGCTTTCTTACATAAAATGACATTTTTCTAAGCATTTCTTCAAGCTTTTTCACATAAAATGATAAAGTCTTTTATCTAAAATGATAAGGTTTTTACATGAAACCATGATTTTTCAAAGTTCATGCATAAAATCATCTTGCCAACCTCCCAAAACTACTAGGTTCTAAACTCTAGATCAAAATCACTCTCCAAAACCACCTTCCAAAACCCTAGGGTAACCTAACCCTAATTGTCCAACACTAAAATAATTTCACCCTAGTTATCTACCTCTAGATTAACCTAACCCAAGTTAGTTAACCCTAGTTCACTTAACCCTAAGCTAAACTAACCATAGTTGTCCAATCCCAGGTTAACTTAACCCCAGTTATCTAACTCTAGGTTAACCTAATCCAAGTTAGTTAACCTTAGTTTACCTAATCTTAGGTTAAACTAACCCTAATTAGTTGACCCTAGTTCACTCAATCCTAGATTAACCTAACCCTACTTAGTCAATCCTAGGTCAACCTAACCAAGGTTATGTGACTTCAAGACTCCCATTCAAGGCCTTTTGAGTCATCTACCAATTGAAGACCCTTTTTAAAAAAAACATGTATTCAAAACATTACATTCTATTGAGTTTTCAAAAATTATAAACTCCAAAGTCTTTTCAATTGTTTCCATACTTCTTTCAGAAAAAATTTCAAGAAACTTTCTTAAACTTGTCTTTACACAAACAAAACCATTACCCCCATTTCTCATCAAAGCCCATTCTCCCCAAAAATTAAATTACAAACTCCCAATACAAATGATCATGGGCCTTTTCTATATTCAATTTACAAATGGTGCCCGCTATATAACTTCTTAGTCTGGAATCTACATTTTACCTTCCTTTCACACCCACTTCAACGAAATAGCCAACAATTTGGCCAAGAACTAATAGGCACAACTGGATAGCCTAACAGGTCTAAAATCTCAAATATCCTCTACACCCCTTTCCTTGCAATCAACGCCACAATATACATATTTAGACTTTTTCTCAAACCTCCCATTATCACTTATTAGAGGAAGACAAAATAACCCTCTTATGATCATAGAAATAGGTCATCATTGCCAACGCATCCTCTCTCACCACACCCCAATATTTCTAAAAGAATGTTATTACCATCCTCTCGTGCCCAAGGGTCTTATACCCATTAAGATCTTCAAGAGCTCTCATGACTTCCTCCTCGAAGGAACGTCTCTTCAACTGCACTTCATCCTTTATGGAGATACTCTTACGTTCTGTGTAGAATTCAAATTTTCAATTAGAAAAGTAAAGAAAAAAGAAAATGTAAGAGAAAATAATGCAAAAATGCTTTTTTATTTTGTTATATTTTCTCTTACATTTTTCTTTTATTTTACTTTTTCTATCGAAAATTCGGATTTCAAATAGAGCGCTAAAGTCCATAGCATCCATACACTGGCAACATCCTCTAACTTCTTGAAGCTAACCCTTGTAGAAAATTGCTATCCCATTTCTAAATCAATTGCTCCTTCGTTAGAAGTCCATCTTCAACATTCCCACTACGATCATTTCTCCTATGAGCAGTCACAATTCTATCCCCCACCTTGAGCCATATACTTCTTGCTTTTTGCCTCTAGCTTATCTCCTAAATCTTTGCAATTGTCCCCAACTCTGTTTTTTTTTTTTTTTCCTCTATTCTCTTCTAGCCTTGTCGTGTTTCAAAAGACCACCATTAGCCTCTACTACACCCACTAAACTGATCTCATCCAATACCTTGCCTTCTGCACCTCTCGTCTGCCAAATTCCTCTTTGTTCTGTCTCTTCAAATCCTCCTTTAAGAACTTAAGCTTCTTAGCAAGAACAAACTAGGATCACCTTATACACGATAGCCCCTTCCACCAATCTAACACCTTATCCTAAAAGTCCACCTGTAACCACATGTTTTAGAATCGAAAAGGTGCCCGATTCTCCTATGAATCTACATTGTCAAGTACATGAATCTAAAGAGGGACAGCTGAACCAAATTGAAAAAGTATTCCTCCCAACCAATAGACACCAAAAACCAATCAATCCTGGACGGCGAAGGAGTATCTTGATAGTTGGTTCGCGTATTGGGCTACTTTTTAAAGTACATAGAAAAAGATTCCTCCCAACCAAGAGATACCAATCGCTCTCTAAGTTGAAAAGTAGATTGTTATCTTTTTTTGTGTAGTCGGTTCGCGAATTGGGTTGACCCTTCCCTGAACTAATTTCTTGTATTTTGTTGAGCTTTCTTAGTAGCTCTTGATGTGTAGAGGGTATGGTCCCTTTTATTTTTATATGGGTGGTAGCACCTACTAATCATAAAAAAAAATCCCCCGAGGTAACAAAAGGTTGATCATATTAAGATCTTTTTTTTGTTGATAAATCTACTCAAGATCATCAATAAAGACAAATAAGTCCCTCGTAACCCAGGACGGGTATTCAAAACGCAACCTCTCATTAGGTAAGTGAACCACATTAAAATTTTTCACAATGCAGCAGGGAACATTCATCTAAAAGTTATCATAGCTAACTCCTCCCACATGTCCCCCCCTACCCTGTCCTTCACATGATGATATACTCCTGCAAAAACGCAACGAAAACCAATCTCCACTCATTGAAATAGGAAAAATCCTGAGAATTCTGTCACCTCTTCCTCCCTCTCCACCACCTCCTATCCTATAACACCAAAACAACTCTCCTCATCAATTTTTGCGACCTCAAGAAAACAATAGAATGTTAGTGCATCCTCTCATTGTTTTATACACTACAACTAGCAGTGAACTCATGCTATACACGGAACGTAGAGAATAAATTTAAAATTTTTAAATAAAAATAAAGAATTGATATTATGTTCCTAAACTTTACACTACTTATGTGAGTTTACTAAATATTAAATTATACTTGTTACTCAAAACAAAAAATTGATCTAGATTTATGCATCTATATCATTAAAAAAATCTTCTCAAAATAGTTGTAACATTTACTGCTAAGCTTACCAAAAAATATCAAATTACATTATACTCACATAATTAAAATAATTGAAATACTTGTTGTTTCTTTATTATTTTGTAGCATACTTCAAAGTTTTGTTCTATTTTGATTAAATGTTTTTTAAAATAGAATATTCTAATGTATTAAAAGTATAAAAAAAAATTAAAAGTCCTTTCATATTAACCTAGGCAGAATTAAAAAATTTGTCTATAAGTTCATTTCGATTATTGAGGTTATCCAATTCAATCACTGTTAAATAATGAAAAATATATTTAATTGAGAAAAATTTTATATAATAAATTAAGTTTCATTGGAGCTTGCCAAAATTTTGGTTTATTTTTGTTATTGCTTTTAAGAATATTTAAAAAGATGTGATTGATGAGTATTTACTAACAAATGACAAATTTATCAATAATAAGATATTTTTATAAATAATAAAAGAATAAATGATACATGATTAATAATTTTGCGATATGTGTGCTTTCTATGGTAGAAATTTAAACTTATTTTTTATTTTCCTTAAAATTTTTGTGAAAGAGCATATTTGAAAATATCATAACCGATTGTTATAATATGTAACATCGATTGATGGTTATAACATTTTTAAGAAATTACAATTGAAGAATGAAATTTTTGAAATTATTTATTTTGTTTCTAAATTGCTTTTTAACTCATCGTTGAAGCCAGAAGATTAGACATTTTGGAATAGGAACTTTAAATTAAAAAATTAAAAAAAAAGTTAAATGTTTCAACTTCAATGGTCTCATAGGCAATTGTAATAATATATACTATAGATTTCTTCGTATATTTCTTTCTAAAAATAAAAATAAAAATAAAAAGGACTTAAATAGAAAATTCTAAAGTTTTGAATCTAAACTTTCAAAATTATAATAGAAGAATTTAAGGAAATTCAAAATAGTAATCCCATTATTATTTTTAAATTTAAGGAGCTTTCTAAAATTATAAAAGAGGGATTTAAGAAAATTTAAAATAGCAATTCTTAGATTTAAAAAAAATTAACGTAGAGAATAAATTTAAAAATTTTAAATAAAAATAAAGAATTAATATTATGTTCTTAAACTTTATATTACTGAGTTTTACTAATATGAACTTTTGAAATGTTGTGGGAGCTCCCTGTAATTTCGTAAATGTTAAAGGGATGTCAGTGTAATTTACACTAAAACATAATTTTTTTATTATAAAAAAATTTATTCTCTACTTCCGTGCATAGCACAGGTTCATTGGTAGTTACTGCTTGAAGCTTAAAACTTATCAAAATCTACGCATCTATATCTTAAAAAATTCGTCTCAAAATAGTTATACCATTCACTACCAAGTTTACAAAAAAATATCAAATTACGTTAAACTCAAATAATTAAAGTACTTGAAATACTTGATGTTTCTTTACTATTTATAGCATACTTCAAAGTTTTGTTTTGTTTTGATTACATGTTTTTTAAAGTAGAATATTCTAAAGGTATTAAAAAGTATTAAAAAAAAAGAAAAAAAATTAAAAGTCCTTTGATATTAACCTAGGTAGAATTAAAAAAATTTGTCTATAGGTTCATTTCGATTATTAAAGTTATCAACTCAATCACTGTTAAATAATTAAAAATATATAAATTATACTTTAATTGAGAAAATTTTACATAATAAATTAAGTTTCATCGGCGCTTGCCAAAATTTTGATTTATTTTTGTTATTATTTTTAAGCATATTTAAAGAAACGTGATTGATGAGTATTTACAACCAAATGACAAATTTATCAATAATAAGAAATTTTTATAAATAACAAAAGAATAAATGGTACATGATTAATAATTTTGTGACGTGTGTACTTCCTAAATAACAATTTAAAATTACTTTTTATTTTCATTAAAAATTTTGTGAAGGATCATATTTGAAAGAATTTTGCTAAACTTGTCATATTGAGTCAAAACAAAAAGAAATATAAAGTAAGACTAATAAGTTGGAAAGTTGGATCAAGATTGTTAGCTTAACATCATAACCACTTGTTATAATATATAATATATAATATATAATATATAATATATAATATATAATATAGTTTGATGGTTATAACATTTCTAAGAAATTGAGATGGAAGAATAAAAATTTAGAGATTATTTATTTCATTTATAAATTATTTTTTTAACTAATCATTGAAACCTCAAGATTGAACATTTTGGAATAAGGACATAAAATTAAAAAATTAAAAGACAAAGTTAAATGTTTCAACTTCAATGGTCTCATAGCCAATTGCAATAATATACACTATAGATTTATTTGTATTTATCTTTCTAAAAATAAAAATTAGAAGGATTTGAATAGAAATTTCTAAACTTTTGAATCTAAGCAAGAACTTTCCAAAATTATAAAAGAAGAATTTAAGAAAATCTAAAATAATAATCATAATGTTATTTTTAAAATTTAAGGAGGAGCTTTCTAAAATTATAAAAAGGGATTTAAGGAAATTCAAAATAGCAATTCTAAGTTTTTAAAAAATTAAGAAAAAATTTTGTAAAATTATGAAAGAGAGAGGTAAAATTTTCCAAAGTAACATAAGATTACTTCAATTTAAGTAAAGATTTACTAATTATTAGTAGAAAATAAAAGTTTCTATAATTTATAGTTAGACCAATGCTATTATGACACATGTAAAATTAATTATTTAAAATTTTCAAAAACTAAAAAAATTGAATTTTACCTTACAACATCAAAGACTTCCTATCATTCTGCTATAATATATAGTATAGATAGTAATGATCATACCATTCTCTTATCTTTTCTTTTTTTGTTTGCAAGCAAACAAGGAAATGTAAATGGTCATTCCATTCCTCCTTTATTTAGATTTCCATTCTTGCATGCATTACATTCTAGCTTTCATTCCACCATACCTGAAGAGGCATTAATCCCTAATTCCCAAAGTTAGACGGCGGCAATTGTACTTATACTAATTTGTCATATATTGATCACTTATGTGATTTTAAGCTATTGGATGAGACCAATTTAATAACCCATCGCCCTATGTATTTATAAAATTTTTGTACAGAATGATGTGACTTTTGTAGTACTTTTATTTTGAATCAAAACACCTATCATTTTAGACTATAATTTGATAAATAGTATTACGATGCCATTTTAGTGGAATTTTCTTGCAAAAAAATAATATGAAAATAAAATTTCTGATATATATAATACATAAGATATGCACATAAATCAGATACATGTATGTGTATGAGAGAACAGACATGGAAGCCTTGATTTAGTTGTTATAATAGAAAATTACAAATCAATGTATATATCCAATAGATACCGATTGTTAGTAATATTACTTTACTAATAAAAAAAATGGGGCATTACGAGCTCCAAGATAACTTGGATTAGAAAAACAATACAAGTTTTTTTTTTTTTGTGAAAATGAAAAAAAAAATACCTAGAAAACATGTACAGACGCCCTATTACGAGGCCGAATGCTAAATCTTTGTAAACAAATATTTTATTGGAAATTAAATAATTAATATTTAATAGTTCTATTTGCTAAAAAAAAATTTTAATCTCCCTGAATTATTAATTATAAAATACTCAAATGTATTTGTTTGTAATTTATAAACTCTAGCTCATTTGCACATGTGTTCTTTAATCTTCCACAACATATGCTAAGGGACGGCAATGAGGCAGGTTAGAGATGGGAAACCCTGCCCCATCCCCTTCCCAAAACCGCCCCACCCCGTCCTGCCTTACTTCTTTTATCTAAGTGATTTTTTCAAGTACATCATAGACAAAGTAAGGGATAAGAGTATAAAATAAGAAAAAAATCACAATAATCTTGTTTTAATAAAATATATACATATGAAAAATAAATATATATTTATAAACGGGACGGATTCCAATTCGGGTGAATTTTTGCACGTTATCCCCAAACCCAAGTCCCCTCGCTTGCGCCGTCTTGATTAATATCACTACATACCCGTACCAATAGAGGCGGGGCGGAGACCTAAGATATCGAGTTATTTTGTCATTTCTATATATGCTAAACTTCTTGGAGTACATGGCTCTTGGGGGTGGACATCAACCCGGCAGCCAGCTAAGCCGGCCCATATTGTACAGAGCTTGGGATGATGTATAGGGCCATGGCCCATAGGGTTGAACTTTGGGAAAAATTCTAAACCCCATTATAATCATCGTCCGAGCTCGGGATTAATAGTTAAAGCCTGAGGAATTCGGAAGAATCTGAAATGTTCCCGCATATTTTATATATACTAAAGGGTGTGAGCACATTCAATGCATGTGTATTGACCCCGTTGAACACTTTGACAACTGATAAAATTGGAGTAGTTTACATGATCACGGGGAGATACATGTGTATTTTTCAAAAGTGATTTTTTGCAAGCGTTGAAAGAACTTTGAATTGTCAAAATTAACTTTTATTGCTTTAATGGAAGGAGACTCCAAAATGATATAAACTGTTTGATCCTGTGTAATTTAAGAAATTTAAAAAACATAAATTCAATTTGAGAGATGCATCAAATTGGTAGTCTCCCTTCATATATTAGGATAGATACATATATTAATAGTTTTATGTATTTCTATATTATACTTATTTTATTTCACTTTTTTTTGTAATACTAACATGTCTTGTATAAATGTCGTAAAAGATGCATGAGATTTGAACTATTAAATTTGGAGGAAAAAAAAACACACACACACCCAAACCGCTAAAGCAACCATTTTTCTTTGTGGAACTTGAAAATACAAGCTTGGTCCCGATTCCGGGGCGGACCAAACTCGGGCCAAGTCCAAGGTGGTCCGAACCTAGCTCAGTCCTCCCAGTCCCAGTGCTTAGGGGTGGCAAATGGACGAATTTGAGCGAGTTTAAATGAATTTAAGATTAAATAAGTTTAACTCAAATCTACTCAATTAACAAACGGATGAAATATGAACGGGTCACTAACAGGTCAATATAAGCTCATAAATCCAATTTTGACCTGTTCATATTTTAAAATTTTAAATTCATGAACCAAAATCCAACTTTTTTTTTCCTAGTACAAATACAAAAACAAAATTCTGCCAAACAAAATTCATTTTTTCTATGGACCTCATCTTTTATTCAAATTATAACACCATATGTATATATATATATATATGAGTCTGCGTGTATGTATGTGTACATGAAACAAAGCAAAGGCATAAATTAATAGAACCGAAAGATAATGATCACACCAAATCACACAAATATCACAGATACGCCAAACCCTTAAATAAAATAAAACAATGATTCATAATCAAAATTTCAAAATTTGCAAATTAAAGAAGTAAGAAATTCTAACGTCAAGTTCTCAGAATAGAAAAATACGCTATTCAGTCTCAAGCGGTAACACATTGACAGAGATGTCGAAACACAAAGAATGAAGAAGCAGCCAGAGTTCTGTTGCAGATGATGAGCCAAGAGTTTGGAGAGCAACTCGATAAACCCCAATCGAAAATGGGCCAGTTAAACCCATTTATAAATAAGTACTTTGTACCTAATCCAATAACAACCATTTTATTCTTATGGCTGGACCAAACCCATTCAACATGGGCAGATTGGATGGGTTGATGATTATGTGTCTGCTTTGCCACCCCTAAGCTGGCTTTTCCTATCATGTCTATTGCATAGAGTGACTGAGGCTTGCTAAGGTGTGTGATGACACACCATATTATGTTATTGACCGACAGAATTATGGGTAAAAGTAGTTTTTTTTTTGCTTGGACAAATCCAGTAAAAAATAGAAAGAGTAAATAATCATTTTATCGCTCCAACTGCACATAAAAATTCAATGTCATTCCTAATTATTTGATTTATTCTATTTAAACCCTTTAATTTTTAACACTAAACTACCGGTACCCATGCGGTTCGGTGTCATCTGGTTGGTAACTCTATTACCTCTATTATTGAGATTTTGAGGTTGACTTCCCTAGTAGTGGATTTATATTGTGATTGTTGAGTTTGTTATAGGGTTGCGATTGTTGAACTTTCTCGTTATGTAATTATTGCCAATTGATTGCCAAAAATGTTTTTTTTTTTAAATTAAATCAATATATTACTGATGATGTAATGTTTCCTATTGATTGTTAATTTTTTATTTTTTTATAAATAAACCAATGTAGTCCAATATGTTAGCATAGGTGAAAAAAGTTAAGGATTAGCTATATAACTCCATATTACTTTTAACTTTATTAAACTAAAAATAATTACATTTTCACCTCTAAACTATTAGAAGTCCAAGTTGGGAACTTGCTTGGGTACTTGTTTGGCCACAGTTACATATTACTCTATTAATCAAAGAATAAAGAAAAAAGAACTATTTATAGTTATGAAAGGTCGTAAGTACTCTTAGAAGTTAGAAGTTAGAAGTCTAGAATAATAGCCGGAATTATCTAAATAACTTTATTTTGGCTCCGGCCCCGGGCCAGCAACAAATATTAAAGGCATTTTTTAAATTACAGGTTCGTTAATCAAAGACAACAAAAAAATATGTTGTGGTTAGTGTCTTCAAAACTCGTAGAAGTATTGATTTGTTCGTAATAGTTAGGGAGAAAAATCTAACTATTTTTAGTTTAATAGGGTAAAGTAATATTGAATTATAGTTGAGAGGGTCATAATATAATTATTTTTAACTACCAATAAAATGTTAGATTAAATTCGCTTACTTTTAAATGTTAAAGGGCTTAAAGAAAGCAAATAAAAGTAGATTAATGACATTAAAATTCTAGACAAAATTGGAGGGACAAAATAATTATTTACTGAAATTTTGTCAAGCAACTTGCAGGTTTACAAAATTTCATGAATTTTTTACAAATTTTTAAAATGAGTAGAAAGGAAAATGAGAGAGAAATTATAGAAAAATTGGTTTCTTCCTTGTTTTAATTTTGCAAAGAAAAGTGAACGAAAATTTGATTTTGTTAGTGTTTTCATAAAGTAAAGATTCAAAAAAATTTATCAATATATTATTCCTTTGTTCACTATGGGGCCTAGGGCTATTTAAAAAAAAAGTGAGAAAGGAAAATGAAAGAAAATGAATTTCTTTTGTTTTTTTTTATTTTTCTCTCTTCCCTCTTATAAAATAACCAAATAAGAAAATAAAAAAAATTATTATTTTCTCGGGAGATTGTTGCAATTCATCATTAATTCTTTTAGAAAAATGCAATGTATAAACTTTTTTCTAACTTATTTTTTTATCCACAAAACATAATGTAAATGAGTTCAACGTACATTTATTAATATAGATCCTATTCATTGTGTCTTGTGAATGAAAAAATAAATTAAAATTTTAATTTATGTACAGTAATATTACTCATTTTTTAATATTAAAAAATAAAACTTTGAAACAACAAAATTAATGTTTTCCAAATAAGAATGGACCGAGGAGAGTGCCGTGTGTGTGACGTGGGTCAGTTCACATTAGCTCTTACGTAAGATCTCTGGTTTGTCCGAGTGGAACGCGGAAAATCGAGTCGAAAGCTGTCACCACCGACGGTAAGGGTAAAATCGGAAATGTGGTATTTTTGTCTGTCATTTCAGTCGTTACTAAGGTGGGTGAGCTGTCGGAGAGGGGGTCTAGACACGTGTCGACTAGGAAAGCAGTGTGGTCCCGCTGCTAGCTGGATTGTTAGACAGCTCATTCACTCAGCACCTATTTTGAAAAACGTGCGCCCACTGGGTTTGACAACTCAAGTCCGACTCGTGTTGTTTTGATTGGTGGTTGCGGATGAGACCATTTCCACGTATGCTCAGTACGACAATTCTTTTCTCCGCTTACACAATGAGAAATACTAGCACCAACTGGGGTGGGAGTCGGTGGACACGAGCCCAATAGCTGGTTCAAGCACCCTTATGCTTAGAATTTTTTTAAGTGGGATTAGTTTAATGAATAAATTTGAAAATTATATTTAGAGTCTGAATCTGTTTAAAATATATATAAAATAATATTTATAATATTTTATTTTATTTATGTATTTAAATTTATATTATTTAACTTTATTTTTTAAAAGAATATTTATTAAAAATATTTTAAAGTTAAATGAACAGATTTAAAAATTATAATTTTTATTTTGAACGGGTTTGGGATTTGATTTTAAACTCGATGAGAAATTTTTTTTAGTATAGGTCGATCAAGCTTTGCTTGACCAATGTCCATCCTAAGCGCCAACCACAATTGTTGCATAATCCTCATTTGATTCTTGAAAATTCAACTGGGACCCACTACTTAATGGTAAACGCAACTAAATTTTGAGAGAAATGTTATTTTCACAGAAAATTCTATTAGAATGATATGACAGCGACATTTTTGTAATTAAGAGCGACCATAATGAGTGTTTAACTTTTAAGTGAATGGTTTTTATTCAATCACATCATTCTAATAATAAATTTTGTATAAATTTTTTTGATAGTATAACATTACTCAAATTGTAAAGTATTAACTAATGATTGTGCACAATAGAGGTCTACTTCATACTATTTGTTTTTTTTTTTTTTTTTGGTAGTAAAATACTTATTTTATTCAAAAAGGGTGAAAATGAAACCTCGCCTACCTTGGTTGAGTCTTCAAAAATTCCGTCCAGTGTAATCATTTTTCAATGGTATTTTGTGATATTCTAAACAATTCTTTAAGAAATGATTTCAAATTATTTGCTCAATTTTGAAAATTAGCTTCATAAAAACTAACAGTAAGGTGAAAATAAACGTGTCTTCGAACTTTGCATTGTCTTGTTTTTAGAAGTAGGAAAATCACACGAGAAGAGTGAAAACCATCCCAAACACATCCTTCAAAATTTTCATTTATGTTTAGATCTGTATAGCATTTAATAACTTCATACTTAGATTCGGCTTTAATAGACACAGTCACCAATTGGGGGCAACTTTGACCCGGCTCATTGGCAATTCCGTATTCAGTACATGGTCCTTTGATGTGAACACTCTTGGCACTGCCATCAGCCAAATGTGTGAGAGAGGCGGATTTAAGAATTTTGTTGAGGGTCAAAATAAAAGTTTTTGAATTTTAAGGGTAAAGGTAAACAATTTTGAATTTGTTGGAGTTAATATACTATTTCTTATTATAAAAAAAATCTATAGAACTTAAATAGAATTTTAAAAACTTAAGGACCTGGCCCTCTTTGCTTGAACATAGATCCGCTTTTTATTTTAGCCATGCGACGAAAGAAACAACTTGAATAGAAATATTATTTACGAACATGGTTGACAATTTTCTTTATAATTTTCTAAGCCATGTATAGGGAGGACTGATACTCTTGGAGTACCACTTTATTCCTTCTCATTTCATAATATTGTGAGTCCCCCTACTAAGTGAGTCTTGAACACACCCATCAGACCAATCTTGTTGGGAAGGACCTATTGCATTGTAAGGAGAAGATGAGAAATGATGTGGTGTTGTAATATAAACTAAAAAAAAATTCAAATATAAAAAGTGTATGTGTTAAAGATTTCTTATGTCTCATTACATTCACATTTTCATCATAAAACCAAAATAATCCCACTAAACATTTTCATCATAAAACCAAAATAATCCCATTATGTTTAGTGGGAAGGAAAGGAAGGTTGATGTTTGTGGAGAGAATTGGGGATTCCCTAGAATTATCTGATACAACGATATGGAAAAGAAAAAGAAAAAAAAGAAAGTGGTGACATTGTCATTTTACAATAATACCCTAATACATATTAACAAGGGCACATTTATAAATTTACACATTTGAAAGAGAAAGGGCTTTTTTTCCTTGCTCTCACATCCAAAATTGGGTGAAAGCCATTTTTTGGGCAGTTGGGAAATAATTCCCCCTCTTTGTTGGTCTAAATAAGTAACCTAAGAGGGGAGTCAATTGAGTTTTATAGAATTTATATCAAACAATGCAACTAAAAACTGATTAAGTAAATAGCAATGGGTAATCAAACTAAAAACTAAGCAAGCAAATAATAATATAAAATGCAAGCAAGTGTTACGAGCAAAGAGATAAAGAACACCAAATTTATAGAGGTTCGGCCAAACCTTGCCTACGTTCTCTCTTCCTTGATCCTCTCAAAGGTATTCCACTATGTAAAATCCCTTACACAGTTGTTGGTTTTGTTTAAAAGTGCCCAGTTGACTCTTACAAGAGCTCTTCCTAAGCTCTTAAAATCCCGAGTGATTTTGTCCAAGTTTCACTCAAATTTACAAGTGTTTTTCCTCAAAACACTTAAACTCACAAGTTTACAAACTCACCCAAGAATAAATAAAAGTTGTACAATGAATAACTCTCTCTCAAAGAGTAGATAAACAAATTTTCAACTCACTCAAGAACCCTCCAAATGAATAAAAACAGAGTATAAGATGTAGGAGATGAAATCTCACTTTCTAGCACTTAATCTTGTGTTCTTCTTACTTATACATGTGTTGGGGATCTTGTATATATAGCCTTGAGTTAATTCTAACTGTTAGAGATGAATGAGAGTGGCTTTGGTGGCAAATTGCACTATTACAACTGTAAAAAAGTATAGCCGTTATTGTCGGGGAGTCGACTCATTTGAAGCAAAGGTCGACTCTTTTTGGTGTTTCAACAGATTTTTCAAATCTCTGTCTTGAGGGGTCGACTCCTAAGAGATACAGGTCGACTCTTTTGGCCTGAATCTGAAATTTTAACTCTCTATCTCAATGAGTTGATTGCTGAGGAGTGAAGGGTCGACTCCTTTGGAGTTCCATTAGATTTTTCAACCTCTGTCTCAATGAGTCGACCCCTAAGCTTGAGGGGTCAACTCTTTTTAGCAGAGTCCTTAACTTTTACAATATTTCTTCAATCTTCTTCAATATCTTCAAGCTCTTCAAGGATCATCCAAATAAGGTTTCTAAAGCTTGAAAAGACTTATTTAAGGCAAGTTGACTTCAAGAACACCTTCAACTCTTCAAGATAAAATCAATATACTTTTGATTACATTTAGAGTTCTTCAATCAACATCACTTCTTCCATTGATCTAAGTCTTCTTCAAAATTATCACGAGAGCTTTCAAGACTTGAGATCTCTTCTCTCCAATTGGTCTTCTATCATTCTTTAAAATTCTTCAATTTCTTTGAGATGGAGTCCTTTCCATTTAATTTTTTCTAGGATTCTTCAATCAATATAACTTCTTCCATCTATTTAAGACTTCAACATAATCTTCAATAAAGCTTTCAAGTCTTGTTATTTCTTCCATACTTTCAAGACATCTTTAAATTTTCTAAGAAAACTTTCATGTCTTGGAGTGGGTCTCTTCCTTTTCCATTCTTGCAAGACATATTTAAATCTTCAATGTGAGCTTCCATGTCTTGTAAGAGCCATCTAAATGATGTTGTAACTATGAGACTACTAAATGTATCAACTCATCATACTCATTGTCTACACTTTTTCTTAATAATCTTTTCATCCCACAAGTTCTTCAATATGAAGCTTCGGGTCATAAACCTATTGAAACAGAAACTCGCACCCCTTTTCTTTTGTACTTTATGCCTTAGAGCATACACACTTTTGCTCTCCCTTTCTTATACAATTGATACTTCAGTGAATTGATATGGTCATGAATGTTGCCAAATATATACATACCCAAACTTTATCTCTTCGAGAATAAGATTACCTAAGTAATCTTCTTGTTGGATACTCAACTGATCAGTTCAATTACTTTCTTGTTATCAAATGATTATAATGTAACTTGTACACTCAATTGAAATCATTAAATAACAATTATATAGTTTTGTTATCATCAAAATCAACATGGAGATCAATCTTGAGTCAACACTCTTTTCTCCTACCTCTCTTTCTGTATACCAAACAAGGTTAACTCTTTTCCTTGATAATTTATTCATTCCATACAATTGTCATACAGTGTGATAATTTTTATAATTTTAACATTCATAATAAGTCTTGCATTGTTTTACAAATACTCAAATTACTATGAACGTCACACAAACGTAACAATCACATGTAATCATTTTTCGTTTTCATTGCTCCCATCTTCCCTTGCTCCCATTCTTTTCTCTCCTCCCCCAACAAAATTGAACATTATAGTTCGAGTCGATCGTATGTTCAAGTACAAGATCATAGTAACACAGACAAAGTTATTTTGTTAATGATGGTGAATCACAAGAGTTTTGAATTAAAAAATACACTCATACACACATTACTGTGATTATGTGGTAGGAGTAGTGAAAATACCAACCAAAAAAAAAAAACATATAAAAGAATGAAAAATAAATTCAGCAAGTATATAACATTCATGTTTTTAAGATAGTACCCCCATTCTGATTTTCATAAATGTTCGCATAATTCTTATCCTTCGTTTATTGAATAAATGTCTCACTATAAATTTTAAATTTGGGTGACAGTAATTAAGACTAACTAGGCGGATCTTTGTCTGAAAGAATTAGAATCACATAACAGTGGGAAGATATTTATGTTGTTCTGTAGATTTTTGTCTTGACAAAGAAAATGATAGACCACACTTTTTGATTCCACGAGATCTTCTTTGAAAAAGATAGATGAAGAAAATCTTGTGTATTATTTCTTTCGAGATATGCAAATGTGTTACATCCAAGTTTTGATTGTCTGCGATGAGTTCAGTGACAATTTTTATTGCTCATGCACTTGTTTCCCTCTTTTCATCACATTTCGCTATCTGCATTTAAAACCACGCAAATAACACTTTGCAACCACTTTTAAATATTCAAGTAAAGGCTGTACTACGTTATTTTATTAATTTTGTATCACAAGTTAATAAAATTATAATAAATAATAAAAATTTATTCTGATTACTTAAAATCATAAATACTTTCTCCAGACTACTCCATAATTACAATTAATGAGAATTTTAGCACTTTCACAGGAATTTGTTTTCGTTTGATTTGTCAGAACAAATTACAAGGAAGGCTAAAGTTGAAAAAGAGATCTGGAGAGAGGGGGTTATGGAGGTTAGGAACTCTAGTCAACTGAGCTAGCCCCAGTTGGTTGAAATTTGTTTTATTGACTGGTAATTCCACGTGCACAAAATTATGTGATATCAAAATTACTTTTAATTCATACATGATTCATAATCAATTTGAAAATAATAGCTGCCAATATGAGAAACGAAGTTGGAAAAGATACAAGAAACAAAAAAGTGAAATACGTTCCAAAAATATTATTAGAAATGAAAAATGCTAGGTGATAAAGAACGAATTTTTAAACAAACAAATCTCCCTTAAAAAGAGTTTCTTGATAACTATGGTTCAAATATCACCAAAGCATGTGCTTAATGTCACAATATTGAAAAATATTTGCTTATCTATTTGATGATGATCCATGGGCCCTATTTCTTTACAAACGCAAGCGATGAGGCACAATAAACTTGAAAATATATGGTTGACAAATTCCGATTGCTGTTTTTTTTTTTTTTGACATAAAGCGAAAAATAAAACAAAATATTGGCCACTTAATAAATAAATTGGCTATAAACCAATAAATAAATACTGGGCTCAACTTTGTGTTGATTTATCATAGCCATGCGTGTCAGAATTTCACCAATCAGTATTTAAAAACAAAATTGAAAAGAAAAAAGAATGAAACCGAAATGTGAAATAACGAAAATGGAGTAATTTTTTTTAAAAATATAAATTGACAAAATATCCCCAGCCCACTGTAAAGTGGTTGGCCATTTGAAGAAGACAAACATTAACAGCAGCCAAATCTCAGCTGCAGGATAAAAAAAGAAGTAAATCTGATTATTGGATCTTTACAAAACCGACTCTACATTTAAGCGGATTTGTACTAAAGAAATTAATAAGCTTGTTTCCAAGTAGTTACTAACAATGAGACTACACTATTACCTAATATAATAATAATTACCATAAATATTATTACCTAAAAGTAAGTTTTTTTTGAAAGCCATCCAATGGTCGGATTACTCATTTTTCAACCGTATGTCTGAGATTTGTATGATACTCGTATAAATAACTTAATGATATCGTAATCTATTTATACTATACATTATAGTAATATGTTAAGAGAATTTTGAAGCTGAAAGTTCTAATATAATTTGTTTACATTTTTAAATTAGTAAAATACAAAAATACACATGACTTAATTAACTCTATAGGCTGTTTTACAGTTATTCTTTTTGCTTTAAATTTCATTCTATTTTTGTCACTTCGTGTATAGGGTAAGTTTTTCACATTTTTCTCTTTACATACAATCTTTGATGAAAATTAAAACGATTTTAAATTTCTATGAAAGGAAGTACATATGTATCAAAATTATTAGTATTGTTATTACCCATCAATCACACAACTTAAAAAATGGTTAAAAATAACAAAGATTTATTTATCAAAATTTTGGCGAAGCCTTGTGAAATTTAAGTCATTATATTTATTAAAAATGCTACATCTAATCCAGTTTCTTAATCTTATCTAACTCCAAGGCATAAGTGAGTGAGTTCCACACTGTTTCTTAATCTTATCTCACTCGAAGACGCAAGTAAGTTGGGTTCCACGTGAATTTATTAATGTGGGTCATATAACCTTGTGTCTAAAAGTGAGAAAAGAGGTTGTGAAAAGGGATTATATATAGCATTACTCTATATTTATTGGTTTCTCAATAAAAGAATGATTGGTACCTATTTTTAAAGATTTAAGTATGAAATTAAATTAAATGTGATTGAATTGTCTACCTTAGTAGCCAAATTAAATCCAAGGCAAACTTTCTTATTGTCCAAATTATAGTATGGAGATGTTCTGAACTTTCTTCGTTTTTACATTTTAGTAACTTTATATTATTTTATTTTTAAAAAGTTTAATAAAAAATATATTTTTTAAATTTTAAAATAAATCTTAGACAACAAAGAACAGTAAGTAGCTCAAGAATTTTTATTTACCAATTCAAATATAAACTTTTCTGAAAAGCTTGTCAGAGTTTACTACATTTAATAAATAACAAATTTTTATGATATAAATACACATGTTTGGGTTAGGCTAGTGAGATGTCTACCCATATTAGTTCAACCAAATTTACATGTATCCTTAATCTTATGATTTGTAGTTTGAATTAGGCATAACCTAAGCATGCATAACAATCGTGAAAATAGTATGTTAGCACAATTAAATTAGTAAAACTAAATTAAAAATCATATTCCACTACATCAGTATATTAAATATTTAATAAATTACATATCTCTAACTTAAACTTCAAATTCTTTCCTCTAAATTTGTTATTTTAAGTGATAATATTTAACACTCTTAATAGGTAATTCATTTACAATAAGTAGACTCATGCACTTACAAGGTTATAAGCTAATATAACTTCTTAGCAAAATGTCAAGCGTATATATTTTCTATCTTAGTTTAAGTATTTTTTATTACTATCAACTGATAATATTTGATTTTTGAATATGAATATATCATATTTAATACAATTCATATTAGTAGGTTAATATTTAAGAATAAAAAATAATTTTTTACTGTTATAACAAAAAAAAATTATTTTTTAAATTTATTCGCTATATATATGCATAGCGCGCGCATATATATATATATATATATAGAGAGAGAGAGAGAGAGAGAGAGAGAGAGAGAGTTGTATACAGGGCTAGGGCCGGCTCACTGCCTAGGTGGGTGAGATGTGCCGCCTTAAGTCTCAATTTTTTAAAGCTCCTAATTTTTCTATAATGAAGGTATTATATAATCTAAATATTTTTTTTTTGAAAATGTCTCAATCTAAATTAAAAAAAAAGGTTAGTAAGAAAAAGAAGCCAAAAATCATATTTCAGGAAGAAAATATCAGTTTAGCTGATAAAGAAATTGTACAAATAAATATACTTTTTAAAGCTCCAATTTTTTAAAAACTTTTCATCTATTATTAAGACTCTATAGAGGTCCTACAATTTTTTTATAACAAAACGCCGGTCTTGATGGGGAACAAAGAATCTATAGAAAGAAAATCGAAAATGAACTACATTAGTTAACTTTAAAAAAAAATAAAAACAAAAACAAAACTCGTTTAACCCAATAAAATAAATTGTCAAAAATATTTTTTAAAAGCTATAGATTTTTTTAAACCTTATATTTTATATTTAAATCTTATATAGTTTCTACATATTTTTTTAAAAAAATTTAAAATCAGCACACTAATTAATTTTAGCAATAATCGATTTAACTGAAGTTATTTTGTAATAATATAAAAAAAATAAAAATCCTTACTTAAAATTGTCTCATTAAGTCACAAATTATCCTGTACAGGACAGGGCACCTCAATGGTTTTCAGTTGTGGCGTGTCTGAAGTCTATTAAAAGATTCTCAACTTTCAGCCTAGCTAGCTATTGTTACTATCATGCATGATTATGTCTTTGTTTGATGATGAAGATATTAGAGACTTCGTTATATCTTCTTTTTTTTATTATTATTAAACAATTAAATGGGCAGTCAAGGTCAAGCCACTTGACCCATTTGGGACATGGCTGGTGATTTGCAACGTCAGCATTGTAGGCTGTGATTATGTAAGATTGATAGTGAAATTTCTTTGCTTTGTATTGTGTACAGCGCAGATTTTTATAAGTTCCTTCTCGAAATATTATTGACTACCCTTGGAATCCCATACATCTTTGCTTCTTTTGTCACATAATTTTTTCTTCTTTTCACGGCCAATCTACAAATGTTCAACCATGTTACGAGCTCATATCAAACAAAAGAAAAAAAGCCAAACAACCTCGTTTGGATCAACTTTTTATGTCATTTTTATATGATTTCTGACTTTTTTATTATTTTTTTGTTTTGGGTAAGAAAAAAAGGTCAAAAACCTAGACTAAAATCACATAAAATAATGTGAAAAATTAATATTAAAAGTAATAAAAATAAAAGCTAGTATAAGAGCTAATGCAAACAAAGCGTAGAGTTAGGAATACAATTTCCATAATGGCTTTCTAATACTTCTGATTTGAGTATTCTGTTTATTTGCCTTTAAATGCATTGTTCTCTTTTTTATTTTTATTTTCCAAGTTAGCAACTTTGATTTGAGATTTTTTTTTTTTTGCCCTACCGTGTCAAAGCTTTCAATCGATTACTCTCAAATCTCACGTTGAGCCACCTTTCAAATGAATCAAATAAATTTTATATATTATATGAATAATTGTTGGCCACTATGCGCGTGAAAAGGAATCAAATTTCAACTTCGTGTCTAAGCGACTTCAGATATTTACTTTGAGTGATATGAGTTGTTATCAATGTCTTTATTCAGTCAAAGAAGGAAAGGAGAACTGTCAGGGGTCTTAGCTCAGATGGTGCACTAAAGGGCCAAAAGTGGCACTATCCTTTCCTATTGTCATGTTCATTTGCACCTTCCCATTTGAAATTGTCAAATGACCATACCTTCCTCAAGTGTTTATTTGCAAGAAAGAACAAGCATTTTACACATAGATAGTATACATATATGTCTATGTCTATATATATATATATATATGTTTAACACCAAAAGCATGGCCAATGATTTTAGGTTGAATCTAGTAAATTCATCTTTTAGGCATCAAACAATTCAAAGTTCCACCATTTTTTATATCCATTGACCAAAGCAAGGAAGGTGGAAATGTCCTGCAGCCAATTTGATTCCAAGCCTTCTTTTGGCCTCTACTTTGTCAAACCTTTGAGAGTGCTTTTATTTACATAGATATACAACACTTTAGTAGAAGATTCCACCTACTATTACTGATTTGTTCATAATATTGGAGTAGATTAGTAAATGCAGGACATATGGTAATTAAGAATCTTTTTTCCTTTTAGTGAGAAACGTCAGTGCTTAGGGAGATTAAGGGTTTGTTTTGGAACTTCTAAAAGGAAAAGAGAAAGAAAGGGAAATGCCGTGTACGAGAAATGGTAGGGAAACTAGTTTCTTCCTTTTGTTTGACTTTACTGAAAAATGAAAAGAAAATAAAAGGAAAACAATTTTCGTTGTTTGAAAAAAGAGGAAAAAAAATAATAGAGTAACTATGAAATGGAAAGAGGAAAGAAAATACAAAAAAAAGTGAAAAGTAAAATCGTTTTCCCTTGTATTTCTTTAAATTTTCATCCCCTTCTGTCAAACTACGAACCAAACATAGAAATGAAAAATAATAATAATTTTCCCTTCAATCCTTTCCTTTCTTTTCTCAAGTTCCACACAGGCTGTAAAAACTGAAAGTAGCATGTGGTGCGTGCTAACTTAATCTCAATCATGCAACAACACCAATATGCTTGCTTTTAGGGGTTACAACGTAGATCTAGCAACTGGCATTTTGTAAAGCACACATATGAATCCATAATTTTCTATATGCCTGTGCCAAACACTTCAACTATATATTTACCAAGAAGGTATTGTGTGTGTGTGTGTGTGTATATTAGGTTTATTAATATGAAGAGAAACTTGATCTTTTAGATCTAGTGATAATTGGAGAGTACAAGATCACAGACTACATGCCCATGACCATAAGCTCAGCTATAAATTTAAGATTAAATAATCATAGATTATTTACCCAAAAGAAAATTAATAACGAGTCGGATACACGATCATGATTTTTTCAATTATTTGTTTAAGATTTGGCACAATAGTGAATTTGAATGGGAGATGGGGTATTTCATATTTAAAAATGCTTTGTAACCATGTGAAAATTTCATTGGTCAAATCAAGTCAACATATGATTAAGAAATGTGCATATATATATATATATATATGTATGTATGGTTAAGGTTTAATGGTATGATTTTGGGTAGATTATTAGATGTCAAGAATATTCCTATTGCTTGACTGTTCATTGATGGCTGATATATATACTTCAGTCAAAACCATACCGTTCAGTTTATAAAACAAATGTTTGAGCACCTAAGCATTTGTTTTAAACTATTGGAAGCTCTAGGGTTCAAGAACTATAAACTTTCCCATTGATTCTTTTTTAAATTGTTATGGCTACAAAGTTAACAAGGTAAGGATTGAACCAATTAAGATTAAGAGGTCCACGTGGCAAAAGACTATTGGAATAATTATGTACTTTTTGGGTTTTATTTTTATTTTTTTTTCTCTTCTTCTACCTTCCTGATCAATAACCCGAAAATTCCATTATTATTCCAAACAAAGGGCACAGTAAGGACCATTGGTCCAAATAAAGGGGATTATGGACAAATGAAGGGCTCCCCCATTATGTATCCTTTCACGATTGGTCCAAGGGAGGAACCTTAAAAAGGCAAAAACACATGAATTTCATACATTATTCCAAAGGTTAACCTATCCCATTATAGTTGGACTAAAAAAAAAGATGCATCACCCTGACCAGGATTTTGCATATTTTAGATTTTCCTATATATATATGTATTTATTGTGTGTGGGTATAATATTATTGCCGTTTAGAATTTTGCTAAATGTATTTTATATATGTAGGGTAATACTAGAGACATCTAATAAAATTGTCGATAATAATTCTCGAGGTGATGTGGATAATTGCCCACCATTGATATAAAATTAAATATTTCAATCTTCTAATTAATACCAGATTTATTCTTGAAGTTATTCTATGTATCCTAAGGGCCATTTAATTCTCATTTGGATGGTTGCCTTCCTTTGGTGGACGGTCCAGATACAATCAATATTGAGATGGTCATTCTGTTGAATATTTGAAAATATTAGACAAAATTTAAAACTTTTTATATGATTTAATAATAAGATCCATAATTGTTTTGATTGTATTTTACAACATTTCCTCTTGCAATTAGGACCATTTATGTAAGAGGTCCCAATTTTAAATGTTATATTTTAAATGGGAATCCAATAATTTAAAAGGGTAAATTGCACGAACAGCTTTAAGGTTGACTATAATAAACCTAGCATCCCTCTGGTACTGAAATGTTATTGAATGGTATTTGCTTTCTCTCTCTCTATGTATTCTCATTATATCTTAATATTCCAATTAATCTACCACTCCATTCTGAAATGTTATTCGCTTTCTCTCTCTCTCTCTATCTATTCTCATTGCAGCTACAGCTCTCAGCATCTCTCTGTGCCATCATATTAAAAAATCAACGGCCAAATTCTCCATTAGGAGCCACCATATTTTCTGTAAAAGCTATTAGGGTTTTTTGCTACAAGCAAGGGCATTTTTGCTAGTATGGTAATTTAGTATATGACCTTAGCAATTAAAGTTGAACCTTTCAACGGTTAAGTCGGCAAGAGAGAAATTATACATAAGTTCGAAAATAAAGGAGGTCAATATAATATTCAAAATGTGAGGGGACCACTCTTAGTTTTCAATGAACTTCAAGAGTGGCTAGAATAAACTACCAGAATGAAAATATATATATATATATATATATTTAGTGGTAAAATTAAAATTTATAAAGGAATATTTACGATTTCAAAACCATGCATGTTTGGAAATTGGAGGAGGGAAGGAAAAAGAAAGAAAAATTTTAAATTTTTATCATTTTCTTGTTTGATATGATAAGAAAATGGAGGAAAAAAAATATTCACTCAACTCTCTTTCTCCCTCTTCTCACACTCCACTATTCTTTGCAAAAAAAAAAAAATTATCTTCCCTTGCATTCTTTTCTTTTTTCTTTCCTAAGTTTCAAACATGCTCAGTTTCAAAACGAGGAAAACAAAGCATGGGCTGGTGATGGAGCGCCAGTCACGTGAGCATGTTTAAAAATTATAATCATATCCACGAATCAAAGTAATAAGTGTTATTGGCCAAACGGAATCAGACTATATTGATTACGTACTTTGAATGGTGCATGTGGTCAATTTACGCTACTTAAAAGTTTAAAAATTGAGAGAGAGAGAGAGAGAGAGTCTAATGCAAGTACAGAATGTAAATGGCTAAAATCAGAAATAAAATGGGATGAAGACATTTTTTTTTAATTCTCTTTTTGTCAATTATGGAAGATATTTTTTTCCCTATTCTCATTCTTGAATTTGAAATTGTTTACTTTGCTCAATTGAGAAGTGTTAAGACAAAAACCTAAAATCAGTCGAATAATTACTAATAAATAGGACAGGCAATGAAAATTATATGTGCTACCAGCTGGAGATGGAGATGTTTCTGCTGTATAGTATAGTTTTTGGTTGTTGATTTGTTAGTTATGTTCTTTCCTTCTTTCTCTATGTATTTGGGCCAAAAATAATTACAAGCGATTGTCTCCTTGAAATTATAACCAGATTATAATTTAAAATTTTGAAATCTTTTCGCTAAAAGTGGAATAAATAAAACCCTATAAATTTTTTTTTAAAATTAAATTATGTGACTTCAGTGGAAGACTATACTTAGAAAGCAAGGTTTGAGCATAACTTGTAAATTCTCTTATAAGGTGAACAAAGAAGTTGGAGGACTTTTTCTTTTAAAAGTCAAATTCTACGCAACTTGTTAAAACAACGAGCAAAGAAAAAATTCTAAAATTTACTCCCACCTTTATTGAAAAGATGACCTTTTTTTTTTTCTCCTAGTTAAAGGGTGTCGCCCATAATTGCCAAAAGAAAAAACGAAAAAAGAAAGCAATACAAAAACAGTGAAACTTGACTAAAAAGTTATAAGAAATAAAAAACTTACTTAGGAGCTGAAGTTTACAATTGCATAAACAATGACGGTCTTTACTGAAAGAGAAATTTTAATGTTATTAGTACAATGCTTTTATTCACGCAATTAATCAATAACAAACAAAAGTATCGTTATGAGATTCATAGAAGATCCAAAATTGAGTACATTAACGACTATTTATTAGAAATTTAACCCAAAAACGGGGCTAGACTTACTTAAATTGACAAAGATTCACTCTGCTGAAGTTTTAAAAACGAAATTAAAATAAGAATAAAAAGAAAATGTGGAGGGCAGGTGCACTTAGTGTTGCCTGGAGCAACTCTCATAGTAATATGTCTCTTCCTTTTAATAGAATTTTTGCTTCTGTACGGCGCGCGTGTAAGCTTTTTTAAGCTTAGCTGGAATTAGCGGAAGACAGCTGGCAGAGTGGGTACGGTGCTGTTGGATACGCAGCTATACCGTCGCCGTTCGTCCTCCTTTTGTCCGAATATTATAAACCCTCTCACATGGCTACGCGCTTTTAATATGTAGAACAGCACACCTCCAATTTTTTAATGTCCACTTTGTCCTTGTCTTTTTTACTGAATGACTCATGGGTCCCCACACTCATTTGGTGTGGAATTCATTGAAGTGATGAATTTGTTTGCTCCTAACTTTGTAGTGGGGGACCGTTGATCGATGGGGACTGTGTATTTTTACTAAAATGTCCTTGGCCATAACCAATGTGGAAAGGGTGGATCAAATATGGTCCCAAAGTTGAAGATCCTTAATTTGTTTTTACTTTTTTTTTCTCTCCACAATTTATAATTTTATGCTTATGTATGAATTTATAGAATGCTTTTATGCAATATTGATATCTCCAAAAAAAAAAAAAAAAGAAGATAATATCTTTTGCTCCCGTATATTTGCTTTAGTTTTTATTATTTTTGTCTCCCTTTATTTCTTAGTTTAAAATTAAGTTTGAAAGGTTAAATGCACTTATGTACGTGTAAGCCATTTATTTTGAGTTTATTTGTGTGCTAACCTCACAAAATAACACATAGTAGCGGAAGGAACTTAAAATATTTTGATTATGGTTATTGGAGAAGGACTAAGAGTTAAAAGAATATTTTTTTAAAGAACTGCATAAAATGCAAGTGAAATGCTGATTTTGATTGTAATGGATATTTCTACAGACAATTCACATAGAAGAAAAAAAATTTGTTTTTGTTTGCAATCCAACAATTAAATAATGAAAATAGGTTGCATTAAGTTAATCGTAGAAAAATCAGCATGTAGGGTTATAGATAGGATAATATAGGAACATGAAAAGAAATATGCAAAATTTGTTATAATCTTCCATCGTAAAGCATTAGATCAACACATAATAGTTCTTACATGAAGCATTTTGGATTATGGAACTA